>JAJGOT010000789.1:0-255485 GCA_022457155.1 Cladopsammia gracilis | reverse complement strand
ATTGTTTGCTTTGGTATGATCACGTGCACAAGTCGTTTTCAGTATTGTTTGCTTTGGTATGATCACGTGCACAGGTCGTTTTCAGTATTGTTTGTTTGGTATGATCACGTGCACAAGGCTGCAATGAAATGGCTTTGTTACAACTTGCGCATGCTTCACACTCAACGCAAGTTTGTCTGCAAGTTAAAATTGTTGAAACTTGAGTCGACTTGCGCTCCCGTTTAATCAGGAATTAAACATGGGAACAACATTCTGGGACTTTAGCTACTGTCCGCTTAATAGAGGCTGTCGGCTTAATATGGTGTTCGCTTTTTTAACCAGGTTTGACCGTAAATTCATTTGCATTTATTATTTTATCACCAAACTAACATCATAACATCTCATTATGGTCGAAAAAATGCCGTTGCCATCAACTGTAGTAAATCAGTTGTCCAAGAAAACATTATCTATTCAATTCCCAAAAGACTATTTTGCAAAAACCTTCTGGGACAAATGAAAGTATGTCACCACTCAACCAAGTTGCCACAAGCCGTCGAGCGCGCGTGTGGAATTCGCGGCCGTTTTTTGGTATTTTTTTTACCACTGTTCAGTCCGTACTTTAAGAACTCTTAAAAGAGAGTAATTTTGATTCAAATTTAAGGAAGTTACAACACGCAGTACGCTAAAGAAGAAGGGAATAACAATTGGCCTCGGAGGATATTTTCCGTGATACAAAGTAACAACACCGAGTAATAATCCTTGAAAAGGTTTTCTGGGTTTTTGAAAGGTAATATTTATCCTAAAATTGGTTTGATTTACATTTCATAGGTTTTACACGACCAGAAAGAATGCTCCAAGCCTCAAGAGCTGCCATAAAAAATGTTTATATAATAGACAGAGGGGTCATTGGCAAGGGAATCCGAGAAATACAAGGTAAGTAGTAGATAAAATATTCGCGTCCGATCTGTATGGGTGTTTACAATGGCTCGCCTTCGGCTCGCCATTGTGAAAGCCCATACAGATCGGAAACGAATATTTTATCGTACTTATGAAATGAAACAATGAGTAGAGATCTGTTTGAAAAGTTAATGAATACTAATTAGCTGAGCAGGTGTCTGTATCAAAAGTTAATTCTACTGTTTAATAATTCATCAACTCAGTTGATTTGTATTGGGGTTTACAGAGGTGTACATGTGACTCAAATACCACCTATTGATTTGTCATAACTGTTATGAAATATTAATGAATTTTATAAAGTTTGATACTGATGCAAGGTAAGATGAACTTCCGGAGCCGAGACTTCCAAGTTAATTCAGTCTTGAGTCATGTTTGCATGTGTAACGTTTGATTGTCTAATTTCTAAAGCTAATATTTGTCTTCAAATTAGATAACTTGAATTCTTTCTAGGTTTTACAGGTACAGTAAGAAAGCGCCAAGCCTCCAGAGCCCAGAAAAGTGTTAAATGTTTATAACTGAAGCTAACAGAGCAGTGCACGAAGTTGTTGAAAGCTAACAGAAAGACCATCAAAGACGTGATATTAAGGAAACTTGATTGAATTCATGGCGACTTGAGAGTTTTACAACATCTTTGGCATATAACAGCTAAGGTAATGTTATTTTCAACTTTATTCAATGGTGGATTTCCACTGTCGAGTAATTTTTTTAAGCGCATTGGCGTTGATTGAACATAGGAGGCGGTCGATTGTTCTGTTTTTCTGAATGAAGCTTATGCATAATTAATCATGAGGTGATACGAAAATCTTGCCCGTTGTAACGTTTGTACCTCGTAAAATACATGCAATTCCAAAACTTAGAAATAACTTCTTTAATTAACGACATGGCAATTACTAGAGTTTGTTTTGTGCAAAAGAATTTAATATCAACAAATTTAGTTTCCTTTTATAAAAACATGATTTCATTTCTTAAAAGACTCACTTGGAGGTTTTATAAAAACGTTCTAATAAAAGCATAACCCTTAATTCCACTGTGTCGGTCGTGTAGTTTGTTTATGTACAGTTCAGTTAAAATTTATAAATTTAAAAAATTAAAAGAGCGCGATTCTAATAAAACTTTAAACTCCTAAATTAAAGTTGTCGCAGAAATAATAATTACTCATCAAATCTCCTCTTGTCATTTTGTTTTCAGGGAATAGAGGTCATTCACAAAATAAATAAAGCACCAATCTCCACAAGCGAACACCTCTGCCAGGAAAAAACAAACCTTGAATGACTTCTTGTTACTTCCCTTTGGACATAAGATGAACTATGAACGACAACAAGAAGAAGATAAACCTAAAGGTCTTCGACGAATTCGTCGAAGACCTTTTATGGTCATGGTATTGTACGCTTTTCCTTGGTTTTCATTGGGACACTGGAGAGTCAAAATTATGATTGTAGTAAACTGCCGAACACGCGTAAAGTTGTCGCGTTAGTTCTTGCAAAGCGCTCATTGTTATTAAGTTTTAAAACAAAACGGAATGGCAACTATAAGCCTATATGCTGCAGATAAATCCTTACTATATTGAGGTAATTAACGAAGAATTAAAGCCGAGGAGCGACTTTGTTTCGGAGATTTGGCTGCTATTTAGGTCAACTGTGCTAAATTAAAAATTTTGACTTTAAGTATCTTACTCATACATCAAAAGTGTCTGTAACGTCAAGCGGCCAAGTGGCGTTTGCTTTAATATTAAAAACGTTAAACGTTTTGCCCCCACTCCCCCCCCCCCCCCCCCCTTCCCCACCAAAAAAAAAAAAACAGGCGTCTAATTTGCTTATTTTTCTGTTTGAATGAGGGCCATAGATTTGTCAGTTGTAATAGTTTAGTATTACTCTACTTGCGTTGTTTACTTTTCTTTATTTACTCTGCTAGATTGTCTGTTTCAAACATGAAGAAAAATTATTTGTACAGCTGGTGTTGAACAAGATGGACTCTAGTAGCTCTAGAACAAGATCATAAGGAAAAAGGCCTTAGGATACATGTTTTACTATTCTGTTTATCACATTCGCTGTTGTTGTTATTCGTAGGAAGACGCCGTTAGGTCGACGCAGTGGTTGTAAGGACATCTCATCTCAAGAAGAAGAGTATCTCTATATTGTTGACCATAAGATGCTTATAAAGGAACACTCGAGCTAAGATGAATCAGAGAAGCCTTGATACATGCTGTCTAGCCTCGTTTGTCTCGTAAAACAATGGATATGGCGCGCGCCTCTAATCAAAGCCGGAACTCTGGGACACCGGGACACTACATATTTCAGCTAACCCTAACCTTAATCACAAGCTAAACAGCTCAGTAACCTAGGGCCTAATTTAGGTGTTCTCCGGTGTTCCATGTTCTTATATCCTGGTGCTACAATGCTCTGGTTTCCTTGTTTTAGTAAATACCCGCAAGTTAGATCATTTCTAAAGTGAGATGTCCTTCTGAAAGGTCACGTGGTTGGTTCTGTCTGTTGTAATATAGTTTCATGATGCTACCGTGGTCTACACTATAGCTTACTTTTCGACTTCTTGAACCGTCTCTTGAATTTAACATTTTCTAATTAAAGTGAAATATTCAGCTTTTTAAGCTGAATACTTATGCTTGCGAACTAACTTTCTCCAATACCCTTGACCACGCACTTTCGCTTTCTCTAACACTCAACAGTTTTCAATATGGTTATTGTATTGTTCAATGTACTCCTATTATCAGTTATTATTGTTATTTACTAAACATTATCATTGCATCATAATCATCCGTGCGACTGGATGTTGAAGACAAAGATGAGCAGGTTTACAATCAATCCTATGAAGAGCAAAAGAGTTGGTCCTGTGGTCCAGACTGACTTCGACTTCGCCGATGACATCGCGTATGGACTGACTCATTTGAGAAGGCACAGGCTTTGCTGCTCAGCGTGGAGGATGAATGCAAGAAGGTGGGTCTATGGCTCAACGCAAAGAAAGCAGAGGTCATGGGCTTCAACTTCAAAGAGGAAGTGGTTTATTACTCGCTGCCAGAAAGGACTTCAAGTACTTTGGCTCCTATATCAGCTCCACTGAGAAAGACATCAGGGCGAATCCTGGAAAGCACTCCATGACCTCAAGAACATCTGGAAATCCACCATGCTGGAAGACCTTATACTACCCTTCGGCTCGGAGGCATGGACGCTCACCGAGTAGAGCAAGAGGCTCGTCTTGACAGCTGCTACACTCGCATGCTCATAATATGGTCATCAATGTCTCGTGAAGGATATGGTCATAAACAAAGTCATATATGGTGATCTGCGTAGCCTCGCCTTGCCGTCAACACCAGGAGAAGAAGATTCCAACTGGCTGGACACTGCATACGGCACTGCACCCCACAGGACACGCATTGATAGCAGTTAAATAACTGGTGGTTATCCTGTGTAAATATTTTCAATTATTATCAATTATATTATTATTACCCTGAACTGGTTGCTGGAGACTTGGTCCTCTGGGAACCGACCCAGGGGAACAGGGCCTTACATCCATAGATCTGCTCCGGCGGGACACAGGTCTTAATACCCGTGGCAAAGACCAGCCGACATAGCGGACAGTAACTGAGTTTGGCGTGCTATTATAGACCGAGGAGACTCGACTTGATTGAACTAGTGTTTCCAATATATTCTGAACGTCACGGAGTCAAGACTGGTCCAAAACTATAAAGTACGCAGACTCCAATGCGCATTTCGGCAGTTCACGTTCTCTGCCTCGCTCGCTTCTTCGCATTCGATACGATACAATCATTGCATATGCCTCAAAGGCGCGGCATTTCGGTTTAGTAATTTCTAAGCATGATTTTTACATCCTACATCTTTACTTTTCGTTACCATGCACCTTTGACATAGGTTAAAGATGGCAAAGACCGTCTTAATAATAATAATAATAATACATGAATTTCTATAGCGCTTATTACTAAAGCTCAATGGCGCTTTACAATGTATATATATAAATTAAAAATTAAAAAAATCAACTAATTCTTATAATAATGTACAATTGTCTTGTAAAAGTGAGAAAATCAACCTAATTATCAAAATAAAACACATATCTGTCTTGCTAAAAATAGCAAAAACTAGTATAATTCTAAAAATATATAACTTAAGTATAAAATCGTATATATTCTTAACCTTAATCAAAAGCTTCTCTAAAAAGTAGTGTTTTTAATTTTTATTTTATTTTAGTCTACCAAGTCTTTGACAAGGCCGGGTGTCAATGGTGGCAAAGCCCGCCTTTCATTGAAGTCAAAGTTAGTGCACTTTTGATGCTGTGCATCTTTGACGCTTATCAAAAGTATACTAAAGGTGCTGACAAATGCTGCTTTGTCTTGTACAAAGGTATCTTTGATTCGCCTGTGACGTGCATCAAATTTCTAGGCCTGTGTCTCGCAATTTTGTCACACCATTGATGGAAATCAAAGGTGTTCGTGCACGAAACATCTTCGTATCTTCCTCGCTAATCTTCGGACGTCTTCGGCAATCTTCGGGCAAATACCACCGAAATCATTAAAATGACCTTCAGACAATCATCGGAAATGTTCGTAACATCTTTGGTAGATTGTCGAGAAATTGATCACAAACTTGCAACTACAGTCGAACCCCGCTACTTCGAACTCGGTTAATTCGAATTCCCCGTTATTTCGAAATCAGATCGAATTCCCTTGGATTTACCCTTATGTTTTCAGTCATTTACTATCAGCTATTTCGAACTCGGCTATTTCGAACTCCCCGCTATTTCGAACTGATCCTTCTTTCCCTATACCTAAAATCAACCCCGTTATTTCGAACTTGTCAAGAACAGAATACATCAGAGCACAGCTGGAAACTTATTGCCTTTTATTTGAACTCATATTACGTAGTTAGTGACTTGACAATGCTTGATTTACGTGCACTGTCCCATTATCGCTAAGAAATTCCAGCTGTTGTGGATCACACATTAGGTATTCAATAACAAAACAACAGAACATTCAAAGATTTTTCGTTGCAACAGCATCTGCTGATTTATTTGACATATAATCATCGTTATTTAATTAACGTCTCTTTGCATACTGTATTTCATTAAAAGTGATTCAGTTTACGAATTTTACGCTACACCCCGGTTATTTCGAAACCCCGCTATTTCGAAGTTTTTTTCATTTCCCCTGGGACTTCGAAATAGCGGGGTTCGACTGTGGCATTATAAAAGTATCCGAAAAAGTCAAAAAACTGTCGGAAATCTTCGGAAGACCTTCCAAGTTATAAAGTATAAGGTCATGAATACTCATGACTTGATTTTATTTTGTTTTCACATGAGGCAAAAGGCTCATGGGATATCTCACGGTACACCACTCCAATCCATCGCACAACTATCATTTTCCAGTGCTAGAAGGCAAATGGATTACACAAGACCGCGAAAAAAGCGTTGTAACATTGCATTATGAGACAATGGGCGCGTAATTAAAGTCAACCCTTTCAAGACCGATGCCAAACGCCATTTTTCTCTCAGGTGAATACTCACAAACTCTATCCCACGGATATATCATTTTAAAGCTGTTGATGAGTGTATTTCTTACATTACTAGTAGCAGCAACTGTAAAATCTAGCTATAAAGGAATTTACGACTTTGTAGAAATGAGTAAATATAGATAAGATCGCACTAGCATGGACACCCGGAGGCAAGCGCAGGAGGGGACGGCCAAGAGATACGTGGCAGAAAACCGTCAATATAGGGAGGATACAGCTAAGATTTAGAACCTAAAAAGAAGCAGACTGCAGCCAGAGACCATCAGAAAAACAAGAAGGAGGAGAATTGATGGCCCTATTCTCCACGAGAATAGAGATGTTTGATGACGATGATGATGATGATGATGAGAGAGAGAGAGACTGTGTGTGTGTGACGTCTGTAACTGCGCGAGCACATACACGCAACACGCGCACGATAATTTTTAAGTACATATTGTAGCCACTTACATGCTTCATAATTACGCTGATTAGAAAAGTCTGCTTTCTATTACTAATGCTGTTTTGTCTCGTAAAAAGTTTTATTTGTAGAGAATTACAGGAGATTATTGATTGAAGACAGATGGCTCCTTATGAAGAAAATGAGTCTCAAGTCTATCAACAATCCACCGCTTTACACACAAGGCAACTTAACAGGTAAGTCTTGGAAAACCTGTGGAATTTTTACGATTAAGAAAGAAAAAGTGACAGTGCGGTTTTCAAGTAAGTATCGAAAGTAATTTTACTGTTGATTTGTGAACATCTTGCACTACTTTCTCAACTAATCAGAGGTAAAACCAAAACCAATCGTGACTTGCCTGCACACATTTCCCGCGCTTGTCGTCGGCTGCATGTATTTACTCCTAGCTCTGATTGGTTCATTGGATTGTCTGCTTCTCTTTTCATTGGTCATAGTAGTTACTTTTGTTTTGGTTTCACGATGATAGAGTAAAAACCGCGCTACGATACCAGCTTAATAGATAGACTTGGACCGCAACACTCGAGTGAAAATAAGGTTCTAACTAACATTTACCAATTGCAATGTTAATCTCACAGTTTTGCATTGTTTCAATCTTGCAGTTTTCATTGATGCCAAGAACCTATTGGACTGGATATGCTGACAAATCCGCTACAAGGGAAAGCCAATGGCAAGAAACTAATTGCAGCTAGGTAAGTAATTGAAAAATTATACGTCCTTTTTTTCTTTCGTGTATGTGTGAAAGAGAGAGAGAAAGACACTGTGTGTGCGCGAGGCCTGTAACTGCGCGGGCACATGCACGCAACACGCACGAGGATAATTTTTAAGCACGTGTTCTAGCCACCTTTATGCTTCATAATTACATCGATTAGAAATGTCTGTTTTATATTACTAATGCTCTTTTTTCTCGTAAAAGTTGTAGTTGTTGAGAATCCAGGTGATTATTGATTGAAGACGGGAGGCTCCTTATGAAGAAAATGGGTCTCAAGTCTATCAACAATCCACCGCTTAACACACAAGGCAACTTACTAACAGGTAAGTCTTAGAAAACCTGTGGAATTTTTACAATTAAGAAAGGAAAAGTGATAGTGCGGTTTTCAAGTGAGTATCGAAAGGAATTTTGCTTTTGCTTTGGTTTTGTAGTGCTGCGCTTTGTGATTGGCTAAAATATCTCACGCCAATTTTTCAACCAATCAGAGGTGAAACCCAAACCAATTCTGACTTGTCTGCACGCGTTTCCCGCGATTAGCGCCGACTGCATGTGGTTCGAGCTCTGTTTGGTTCATTGGATTGTTTCCCTTATTCTCCTTTGGTTTTCGTTTTACGACACTCGAATGAAACCGCTCTACGATATAAGATTAATATTATTTTTACCAATTGCGATGTTAATCTTACAGTTTTGCATCGTTAAATCTTGCAGTTCTCAGGGATGCTAGGAGCCTATTAGACTGGAGATGGTGATACTAAGATGCGAGATACTAATTGCAGCTAGGTATGCATATACGCGTTAGGTATTTCTAATTTATTCATTCCAGCCCATCACAGAAAAAAGTTTATCTCTAGCTGGGATAAACAAAATAGAGAATCGGCAGTTGGTGAGAGTTAGCTGGCTTCCTAGGGTATTAATAAAGGCACGTGCATATAATTCACGAAATAAAGCTTAATTTTCTTTTCCCGCAAGAGGATTCCAACATATTTATGCTCATTTATCAGTTGTCATTGCCATGGAAACACAACATCAAGAGAATGGCTATCTTGCGGAAATGGATATGGACATCATTTGTGAAGGAAAAAACATAGGGTCATTGAGACGGTTTTCCTAACGGAATTTCGTACATTTAGCTATTAAACTACATTGCTATAAGATATGTTTCCCTAAAACGAATATGTGAAAGTTAGCGTTTGTGTCTCACAATTTGCGAAGTTTTAGAAAACTTCACCGAAAGAAACGCGAGAAAATCTGTTATAAATTCTGCCTTTTTGTTTTTCTGATGTCACAAAATGGATAGTTAATACAGTATTGTTATATGTTATAGGTTGATTTCTGAGGGGAGTGTGTAGGGAAGCCTTTAAACAGCAATGATCGTGATTACATACATGCAATTTGCTGATCACTTCAAAAGGTGAGGAGAGCTCAACTTAATGATGTTGCCTTAAGGCTGGTTCTCATATAATCGTCCCGGTCGTCCCGGTCGTCCGAGTCGTTTCAAAAAGTGCACAGACGACCGGGACGATTATATGAGAACAAGTCTGAGACGACCCGGGACGACCGCAAACGACCCGGACGACTGGGACGATCGCGGTCGCTTGGATAGAACTGTGTTCTATCCGAACGACTGGGACGATCGTGAAAATTCGGGTTAGATCATATGAGAACTACTCTCAGGCGACCGGGACGACTGAGGCGATCGAAGCGACCCAAATCTACCCCAGAATGCAGTATTATTGCCCAAAACATGTTGTCGGACACAGTTTACGACTGCGCTATTGACGTTCGAGACGACCGGGACGATCATATGAGAACCCAAATCGCTTGAGTCGTCCGGATCGTCTGAGTCGTTTGCAAAAATGTTTTGAAACGACTCGGACGACCGGGGCGACCGGGACGATTATATGAGAACCAGCCTTTAGAGTATGGAGAATTTATTATTATCTGCATTTCTGTATTAGACTGGGGTTTTCACCATGACGGAAAGGAAAAAGAACCCAGGGATAGCTGATGACAAGAAATGTATCACAGGTAAGTCTTGAGATCATCATACAGCTGCTCGAACATGTCTTTGCTTATTTTCGAAAGTGATTCAAAGCCATGAGTGTCGCCAGCTTCTTCTCGTTTGGTTTGAAATCGGTCATGATGGCAATTCTCGAGAGCCATCGCCAGAAATAGCGGCCATGTTCACCGCGCGTGCGCGAGTTTCAGTGGCAATATGGCCGCCAAACACTAGAAGGCTTTGTATGGCAGAAATAAAACAAAATCAAATTGGCTGGCTTTTAGCTTACCTGGAATATTTGCCGCATTCCGGGTAAATTTATGAACATCTTTTTAAGTGTTTTTGTAAGCTTGATTTTCACCACAATCGTTACTGGCCCTGCTTTTCAAGAAAACATATTTCCGAATCTTCGCTCATACAATGCTCTCTATTTTAGAAGCCATTAATGCCGATTTTCACTCAAAACGGGATTTCGAGGCACCATAGTTCGTAAAGTGATGGGGGTAGCCAACTTGCCGCAATCGTCTGAGAAGAAGCACCGACTGAACTGACGATCATCGCATTCTCACTTTCTACGATGGTTCCTTCGCCCTGCTTTTTGCTTTCAAAAATCGTTCAGAGCTGTAAAAATCATTTCCACGAACAGTCCACGCTAAAGTCTTGAAGTTCGCTGTCTTCGAACTGCGATATTTGGGCACAGAATGCTCCAAATTTTGCTGCAAATCCCTCATTCAAAAGCTAAAGTCTTGTTGTTTTCAACTGCGAGCGAATTATTTCGGTCAGTGGTTTGTATATGGGCTTGAATACGCTTTATTTAACACAACCATTTTTGTCGCACCGAAGCCGCACCAAACGAATTTGAGCCCGTAGGGTGGAGCAGCGGTGTATACCAATGAAGCGACATCGCAGTGTAAGACGCACGAAAATTCGCTGCTCCAATGTCCCTGATTTCTGGCGATGTGGCTCTAACTGAAACTGGTGTTGAAATTTGTTGTTCATAGTTTCCTCTCGTTTGGCCCTCGCCTGAGATTTTTATGAGAGTTTTGCAGTAAGCAACTTCTTAATCATGTGCAATAAGTATAAAGTTTATGGAGAGCATTTTAAAATTATTGTGCTCGTTCGCTCATCCACCTACTGCGAGCATATTCAGACCCGTTAGTTAAATGAAGAGATCTCAGGCAAGCATTTACCACTTTTAAAATCACTTATACATGCTACTCGTACGTTTTAAATCTCGTCTGACTGGAATGAATATAATCACTGAGACTTAAACCTCGGACGTGCAACGAGATATGACGTCAGAAATGGCATAAGGTTAAGCCATTTTTGAATACAAATGCGTGTTTTTCCCCTTTTTTGGTGAAAAAAAAAAACATAAATTGCTACCAAAAGCATCAAACTGTTTACAGCCATGCTCCGTCACGCGTGACCGGTATTTTTGAAAATTTGAATGGATTTTTCAAGTGTACGCGTCGGTTTTGTAAATTCATTCCGAGATTCGGAATTCCCGTAAGAATTTTTTATTTCGGAAACAAAGAGCAACAAAGTATCATTTTATTTGAAATGTTACATATCCGAACAATATTTGTTTTTTTTTATGCGCGTAGCGAAGTTATTTTTCCTTTAACTCGTGACTTTCAAAGTGTTTTCCAGAGAGATCTTCAAGGTTTCATTTAAATCTCGGACGTTACAAAGAAATATTCAAATGTTCATTTCAGTCTTGTGATTACTGGTCACGCGTGACGGAGCATGGCTGTAATTGTATGTTATTTTGCAACTTAAGCAAAACATATTTTCAATTTCCGCATTTTTCCGATAAATTTGAATTTTTAGTAAAATCAGTTTTGGATGACGTCAGGGACCCCAGCAGCGCCACAACCCATAATATTTACCTTGTCATCACAGGCTATCTATAAGTCGTAAAATATTTGCGAAATATTGCAACATCGCAACAATCCTTCCCTTGTACCACGGTGGGAGTATATGTTTGCGTGTACGTCCGAGAGTTCAAGGAAACTCTCGTCTGATTCTTATTCTTTAGCACACGTTGACTCCCGATCTTGTTTGGACTGGCTTACTGCGCCTTTCAATAACATGCGGAATTTGAAATTCAAATTTCCACCAACAGTTGCGTTTTACACTGCCGTCAATCATCTTTTCTTCACTTCGATGAGGTCAAAAGGTCACGTCCGTGCATTATGATTGGTAGATTTTGATCCATTTTGTTTGTTTCTTTTTTACATGGTCCGTTGGCTTTCGTATTAATTATGATTGACGGTAGGGAATAACGCAACTGTTGGTGAGATTTGAATTTCAAATTCCGCATGTTATTGAAAGGCGCAGTAATACACAGTTCTTTTTCACTTTAGGTTATACAGAAGAGGAAGAAGGATCCAAGGGAGACTATTGACGCGAAACAAATCGCATCACAGGTACATCTCCAGGATCATAATAATTTAATAAATGTCTCTAAAATGTTCCTCGGGATTTCTCTGAGGTTAAAATGTTTATATAAAACTAAAATGTTTATATAAAACGACGTTTCGATCAGTTTTACTGATCTTCTTCAGGCTCTTCTTAAAATGTTTTCAAAATGGCGGATCGCTTTCTTGTTTTCAGCTTAGTAACCGTGCATGACACTTCGTGATTATTATACAACATGTAAATGTTGATGTGAAAGCGCGGGAACGCAGTAGTGCAGCAGTTGTTCACAGCTAGTCATTGTCTACTACCATTTTTTTTTCCTGTTCAAAGAACGAGTTTAGAACTGGTCTCCATGTTTCGATGTGGTCAAAATTGTTTACGACTTCCATCCCACGATGTTTTTGGCGTAAGGACTCGATTCCCTCTAGAACTTTTCTTTGTTTCAGGCCTCTTTCCCTTGCTATGATCTTCGTGTTTGTCCAATCCACATCACTTCGGCACTCAACAGCATGTCGTGCTAGGCCCCCATCTTCCTTGCCCATCCGTTTCTCGGCCGACTGAGTGTTTCCTTTGCGAAGGTCTTCATTTGTCAGTTTGACCTTGTTCATATGTTCTTTCTTTCTTGTTTGGAAGAGGCGCCACGTTTCTCCTATATATACAGCATTATGGCAGGTACACGGAATCTTATATACAACGCCTTTTTGCCTTTCACCGAGGGGTTCTTGACATGTATGCTTAATCTCTAATCTCGAAACATGGAGACCAGTTCTAAACTCGTTCTTTGATGAGGAAAAAAAAATGGTAGTAGACAATGACTAGCTGTGAACAACTGCTGCACTACTGCGTTCCCGCGCTTTCACATCAACATTTACATGTTGTATAATAATCACGAAGTGTCATGCACGGTTACCAAGCTGAAAACAAGAAAGCGATCCGCCATTTTGAAAACATTTTAAGAAGAGCCTGAAGAAGATCAGTAAAACTGATCGAAACGTCGTTTTATATAAACATTTTAGTTTTATATAAACATTTTAACCTCAGAGAAATCCCGTGGAACATTTTAGAGACATTTAGTTGATAAAATGAGAGGTGAAAGTTTCAGAATTACAATCATAATAATTTAAGCACTTGTTCTTTCGTGCGCGTTCACGTGTGGAGCTTCCTCGTGGTCGCGTTTTTACTTGGGCCTCTGTGTTTCGCTTCTGGCTCACCTTACTTTTGGAGAGAAGAGAAACTGGTCATAGTCTTTTTGTGTTTACGCTCAAACCCTTGGCATTAAATTATCCACAACCATAAACTATAAAATTGGATGCAGGAGTAGTGCTCTGATCCGGGTAGTAAGTCCCTATGTAGATACGCGAGGCTGCCCCGAAGAATTGGAATTTGAGCTGTTTTCGTTTGAAATTGGGTGTACACTTTCAGAATGATGGTCTGCAGGGTTCACACTATTCCTGGAAAACTTCCCGAATTTTATACACATATCATACTTAATGTTTTAACCATTAAGCTGTGAAAATTGCGAGTTTCTTGGTTGGGGATTATATTCTTTTTGTACCCTGCAAAACTCTGGAATTCCGTTATCTCTCAGTATTTCGAACCCAAGATTTTGTTTTTTTCTTCTTAATCTTAAAATTGGGTATAGAATTTTTACATTGTGCATTCAAATTGGAAATGATAAGGCATAACACGAAAGTAGAAGTAAAATATTTTTATCAACATTGTGTCTTGATTAGATTTTTCTCTCCGTACACTTGCACAATTTGATTTCTCTTGCTCGCTTACTATTCAATTTGATTCTTGGGGTCGGGGCTTCCCCTATTGCCATTCAGGTAAAACAAGACTAAAGGGAACTTCCATAATAAGTGCCGGAAGTGATCCACGCTCATTTTAGGGGTTGAAATTCGTGTTTGCGCAAGTAGAAAGTTAGCCACCGATCGAGTACCTTTGGGAAACAATGCCCATAAAAACATAATTCTGGTACCTTGTGTGGGTTTAAATAATAAAAAAAAACTTTATTTAAACTCGGATTAAGAGCAGCTCGAAAGAGCTAATATCTCCGAGTATACAAATTGAACATAATATTTAAAAATCCCAACTGGGAGGAGGCAGACCAGTTGGCTATTTTACAAGCGTTGTCGAGGAGTTGAACTCGGGTTTGCCGTGAAACAACTCCAGCAAGTGATCAGAGCGGGACTTGAACCCGGGACCTCCGGATCTCAAGTCCGACGCCCTAACCACTCGACCACGCTGCCTCCTCCTCCTCTCTTAAAAACATTCCGCGAAAATTTTCGTGAATTTTAATTCTCCCACCACGGTAAGAAACTGCGACATTGCAGTCTAATTGTTCAATATACCATATATTTTCAGCTATTTCAAGCGACTTCACAACGCTTTTGGAACTCCATGAAAGGATCTTCTGTCTGATCAGATGAAATGGACTCATAATCAGGATCGGATAATAGACCACCAGCTGTTCCTGTTGCATGCTTCTGTTAGTTTCAAAGAAATCAGAGTGAATAATCTTAGTCGTAAAAGAGCGCTATTTAAGGGCTGCTTTAAAATGTACCCATTACCACAGGCTATCCTTGACCGCTAAATTTAGTCAGTAGGCCTTATTCAGGGTAGCCACCATTTTGGTTTTTATATTATAATGCTTATTACCCATGTGATTTCTCGGGGGGAGGAGGGGGAGGGGGTGGGGGCAAACAAATCGAACTCAGGAGATTTCTAACAGTTTTCTTTGTATACTGATCTTTTTTCGAAGCTAATATTGTAGGCTTATTAGAAGTTCCTCTTAGGTTAAATTCAAATTTAAGTGACAAATTTACAAAATCAAGGGATAATTTTGATGATGATCATTCAACTTTAAAAATTTAGTAACATATTGGACGTTAATTAATTTATTGTACAAACCGATCATGCCCAGGTAAGCGTGTGTGTGTGTTATCGTACAACGGATAACATATTGAAAATGGATAGCTATGTTTGCACAAGAATTAAGAGTATGCGCGTGTGAATCAAGAAGAAATAACCGTGTTTATATACGAATTAGGAGTAGTAGGGATAATGATGTTTACGTAATGATTTTGATCATGACTCAAAAAGGAATGAAAGTGCTCATATCGAATAAAGAATATCCCCGTTTTAGCATACAGCTGACAAATAATAATAATAATAATAATTTAATAATTTATATTGCGCAAAATTCGCGCGAGGTAGTAAACAACTCATAATTGACTTAGGAGTGTGCGCGTGTAAGTGAACTACAGAATCAAGCGATTGCGCATGTTAGCAAACAACTGATGGAATAATCATTGTGGAAGAAAAAGAGTGAGTGTGCGTGTTAGCAAACTGAACTGATACATGAATTAAGAAGGGATAATGTCTATAAATATTAAGAGTGCGCGTGTTAGCAAACTGAACCGATACATGAATTAAGAAGGGATAATGTCTGTAAATATTAAGAGTGCGCGTGTTAGCAAACTGAACTGATACATGAATTAAGAAGGGATAATGTCTGTAAATATTAAGAGTGTGCGTGTTAGCAAACTGAACCGATACATGAATTAGGAAGGGATAATGTCTATAAATATTAAGAGTGCGCGTGTTAGAAAACTGAACCGATACATGAATTAAGAAGGGATAATGTCTGTAAATATTAAGAGTGCGCATGTTAGCAAACTGAACTGATACATAAATTAAGAAGGGATAATGTCTATAAATATTAAGAGTGCGCGTGTTAGCAAACTGGACTGATACATGAATTAAGAAGGGATAATGTCTATAAATATTAAGAGTGTGCGTGTTAGCAAATAACTGATATATGAATTGAGAAGGGATAATGCATGTTTATATAAGTATTCACAAGAGTGTGCGCGTATTAGCAAATAACTGATACATGAATGGTGTAGCGATAATATTTGTATAGGATGCCTGTTTTGGCAGACAACTGATATGATAAATGAATTTAGAGGGGATAATAATATTTATATAAGAATTAAGCGTGTGTGCGTGTGTTAGCAAACAATTAATAGACGAGTTAAGACGGAACAATGTTTATATAAGCATTTATTAATAAGAGTGTGAGCGTGTTAACAAATAACTGTTACGTTAAAAGAAGGAATGATAATATAAGTATTAATAAGAGTGTGCGTGTTTGGGCGAACAACTGATACACGAATTAAGAGGAAAAATAATGTTTATATAAGTATTAATAAGAGTGTTCACGCGTCTTAGCGAACAACTGATACCTGAATTGAGAGGGATAATAATATTTATATAAGTATTAATAAGAGTGTGCGTGTTTCGGCGAACAACTGATACACGAATTAAGAGGAAAAATAATGTTTATATAAGTATTAATAAGAGTGTGCACGCGTCTTAGCAAACAACTGATACACGAATTAAGAAGAGATAATAATGTTTATAGAATTATTAAGACGAGAATGCGCATGTTTTAGCAACAAACTGAGACAAATTTTAATTTGTCTCAGTTTGTAACAATCACCTTAGCCTTACCGAAAATGGAAAATCGAATTTCCTCAAACTCCCTGATATGGAAGGCCTGTTTGAACTTATCATAAAAATATAAGTTTCAGTTCGCTGCGGTTAATATATTTGTCAAACCGCGGCTTAACCTCACATGCGGCCTCACTGCGGTCATTTTGCGGTCGTTTGCTGCCCCTCAAAAAACTATTTTGTTTGTTGATTTGAACCAGGACAAGAGAAAGATATTCAAATGTAGAGATTGTATACTGAATTCTTTGCGATGTGAACTGATTCCCATTACTTTACGTTAAGCACTAAATATTTGAGAGATTTTTGAATCTTTATGAATGAAACACCGTTATTTGAAAGCGAAATTTTACTAAAATTCAGGTCATGTTTTCGCACTCTGTTACGTTGCTTTGATCCCGGAGGTCACTACTCAGTAAAAGAACAATGCTTCCTCTCTACAAATATGCAATAAAAATCTTGGGCAACTAAAACCACGAATTTTGCGAAGCCAGAATTCCGAGGGTGGTTTTATGAATTTGCGCCATTTTAAATTGAGATTGAGTCCACGCAAATCTCGCTCTTACAAGTCTTTAGTAAAATTATCCCTCTCACCTGTTTACATTTGAATCGAAAAACCTTTCCAAACATTCCGGCTGTTAAATCCTGTGGTTTTGATGGCCACAGTTGATTTTAAACGACGTGAACAGCTTAAAATACAACATGGAGAGCGGACATTTCAAACTCTTGGAGACATAATTCGACGGTTCTGCCTTCTAAACGTCTTGAAATCAAACTGTAATCAGGGTCACACGCTTCGCTGATCCTTGTAAGAACGGAAACTGTATTGTTGACAATTTTTGGCTTGATACTTGACCTTTGGGAGGGTTTGATTTTCATCCAGCTTCGAGTTGCTTGGGATGGCGTGACAAAACACAGTGAACCCGAAAAAGGAGAGATCCTGGGAACGAGGATGGCATAAGGCCCTAATGTCGCTTCGCGCTAAGCCATGAACCTGGGAAAGAAGGACAAACGGCAAAAGAACAAAGAAAGATCTTAAGATTAATTAATTATGTTAAAACTATGCTAAATAATGACCACCTTTATTATTGTGTCGTATACTTGCGACTGCAAAAACTAAGGTGAATGAAGTAAATTTACGTACTACAATGATAATAGGGACTTTAAGCAAATCACTACGGAAGACGCTACTGCGGCTACCGTGACAAAGGGGAGTGGAGAGAGTACATCCGTGAGCGCTCGAGGAACAGTGAAAAGCGAAGTTGTTTGCGAAATGGTATCGACGGCAAGGAAGTTGGAAGCCTCTCTAAGGTTCTTTCATTTAGGTTTCTGAGAACGGAATTGCATTTTTCAAAAGAACATGGTCTTTATTCTTCTTTGTTGGGACCAAGAGATGATTTCTGAACGAATCTTACAACTTTTGAAATGCCGTACATTTTCTGTATTTTGAACCACAACAATAACAATCTATTAAGTGTTGAAAGTACGAATTAAAACGCCTAACTAAATATAATTTTAACTGAAAGTAAATTCAAGCATAAGTAGAATCTTTTCCCCGCATAAATAAGGCATAAAAGCATATTCATTCAACTTCTAAAGCTGGACTTTCAGGATAAAATCTTAGAGCTTGCGAATTTCGCTTCGATCGCTATGCCGGCTGCTTCAATTTCAATCGCCAAAATTGTTCGAAAATTAGTGATAGAATCACACGTTTTTGGGCGGCAAGTTTGAGAAAAATTACATTGTCATTGACTAAAAAGGATATAAGATCCGTTGAAACACTTTAAACACTGAGAAATCCGTAAGAAAAGGATACAGAAGCGAAATAATCTCTACGTAGTAGCGACTACGGCCAAACCATCCCGCTCACGTTGTCGAATTTCATACTACGGCTGAACATCAGCGACAGACGTGAGAATTTACTTCCGGTAGCCGTAGTAGAGCCCTCCGTCACCCCCAAGCGCTCTTTTATGCGCTGTTTTGTACCATTTGTGACGTCATCAGTTTTTAGCGTCCGAAGATATTTTTTCAATTATCGGCAAGGGAAGGAGGAAATCGTGCTAAACATACCCAGATGAGACCGATTGGATGAATTGAACTGGAGTTTCACGCAAACAACCTCTGAACTTTATGTTACAAAATCAAAGGAAAATTTGCCCTTCCCACTGACGGCTACTTGACGATCAAAATTTCCACATTCCGCGACGTTTGGGTGAAAACTTTACATTGTCAAGAAAGACTATTAAAAGGTCAACAAAACTGACCAAAAAAGAACAGACAAAAAGGAAACTAAAAGAACGGGCTTGAGAATGAAAAAGAAACAGTCAAGGCAAGTCGTGTTTTTTTCGTTCAAAAACTGTCGAAATTTCAATCAGTACGCATGTCCGAACTCAAATTCTCAAATACTTCTACAAATGGCAGGAGGGTTTAGTTTGCCCAGCTGAAAACGATGTTATTGACTGTTCGACCTCAATTTGGCTAGATAATGGCCATAAAATGGCAAATCTAGCCTGAAAAAGCGGGGGTTTTTTTTGGTGGAAATTTAAGAGTCAAAGGGTTAACCACATCGCTGTGTTTGCTTGAAGATGACACTTTTTAACATATTTTTGTAAGATCTCTCAGGAAAACACTGAAACGGGTTGAAATGGCCACAAAAAAAAGGGATTTGAGGGGTTTTTGGTTAAAGTCCCTAATGTAGTAATGTTTACACTCCAACAACACAGGGCTGTACCTCCTCTTGCTACGGCCCTGTGTTGTTGGAGTGTAAACATCCAATTTCATTGGACCTGGTTATCACACACATGATAGATATGAACTGTGTAGCGCCAATCGTATCAAATGAATATGTTTGAAAAAAGTTATAAAAGCGCTTTTAAAACTAAATGTTCAAAAGTATCACACACATGTATTGTTTTCAGGGCTAGGGTCCATTGTTGTGTTGTTTGTTCTATTGTTTTCTCAGCCAATCTTGTGAGGCGTTCCGAGAGGTGCGTACCGCCTCATTTCCTCCGCTAATCCAGAACTTCTCTTCGCCATTTTGATCACACGAGCGCCGGCGCATAGAATCGCAAAGATCACAGGGAAACAAAGCATGGACTCGAGGTGCCGTTAATGGTTAACTTACCGCTGCATAAAACAGTGGCAACTGGGAACTAGGCAACCGCTGGTAAAGATTCGGCGGACTCTTGGCTCAAGAACTGGAATATGAACGAGTAGTCCGAACGTCAGAGTGAGAAAAAATGACTACGAGCATTTATATTTCTCATTTTATTTCCATTTTGGGCTCAACAAGGTAGTAAATTTCACTTCAGAATCTTTCCTCGCGAAGCGAGGTTAAAAAATGTGTCGTACCTCGGGAGCTAAGCCGCGCGAAATCGGTTTCAAAGAAGACGAAATGGAATGGCGAATCGAGAGTTTCGACTCGCGGTGCACCCTCCCTCGAGCTTCGCGAGGTTCTGCGAGACACGTATTTCTAGTTTAAAATAAAAACGTGAGATGAAGAGACTACTTCGTGAGACCGTGAGAAAAGATTGAAAATCGTGAGACTCACAGCGAAACTTATTTTGTTATTATTTTGTTCTAGTTTTTATTTATGTTGATGTGATATCTTACAAGATTTTATCAACTCAATAAATGTAGATGTAGATGTAGTAGATGGAATCGTGAGAGTTGGCAGGTCTGGAAACGACATTAGGGTCTCATCTCATCCTCGTTCCCAGGATCTGTCCTTTTTCGAGTTCACTGTGTTTTGTCACGCCATCCCAAGCAACTCGAAGCTGGATGAAGATCAAACCCTTCCAAAGGTCAAGTATCAAGCCAAAAATTGTCAACAATACAGTTTCCGTTCTTACAAGGATCAGCGAAGCGTGTGACCCTGATTACAGTTTGATTTCAAGACGTTTAGAAGGCAGAACCGTCGAATTATGTCTCCAAGAGTTTGAAATGTCCGCTCGCCATGTTGTATTTTAAGCTGTTCACGTCGTTTAAAATCAACTGTGGCCATCAAAACCACAGGATTTAACAGCCGGAATGTTTGGAAAGGTTTTTCGATTCAAATGTAAACAGGTGAGAGGGATAATTTTACTAAAGCCTTGTAAGAGCGAGATTTGCGTGGACTCAAACTCAATTTAAAATGGCGCAAATTCATAAAACCACCCTCGGAATTCTGGCTTCGCAAAATTCGTGGTTTTAGTTGCCCAAGATTTTTATTGCATATTTGTAGAGAAAAAGCATTGTTCTTTTACTGAGTAGTGACCTCCGGGATCAAAGCAACGTAACAGAGTGCGAAAACATGACCTGAATTTTAGTAAAATTTCGCTTTCAAATAACGGTGTTTCATTCATAAAGATTCAAAAATCTCGCAAATATTTAGTGCTTAACGTAAAGTAATGGGAATCAGTTCACATCGCAAAAAATTCAATATACAATCTCTACATTTGAATATCTTTCTCTTGTCCTGGTTTAAATCAACGAACAAAATAGTTTTTTGAGGGGCAGTAAACGACCGCAAAATGACCGCAGTGAGGCCGCATGTGAGGTTAAGCCGCGGTTTGACAAATATATTAACCGCAGCAAACTGAAACTTATATTTTTATGATAAGTTCAAACAGGCCTTCCATATCAGGGAGTTTGAGGAAATTCGATTTTCCATTTTCGGTAAGGCTAAGGTGATTGTTACAGATTCTTCCTCTTAAGAAGGGACAATAAGAGTATGCGTGTTATAGCAAATGACTGATACATAAAATAAGAAGGGACAATAATGTTTATATAAGTATTAATAAGAGTGTGCGTGCGTTAGCAAGTAACTGATACATGGATTAAGAAGGGAAAATGATGTTTATATAAGTATTAATTGGAGTGTTCGCGCGTTAAAATTTCTGATACATGAAATAAGAAGGGATAATAATATTTATATGAGTATTAATAAGAGTGCGCGTGTTTTGGTGAACAACTGATACACGAATTAAGAAGTGATAATAATGTTTATAAGAATTAATAAGAGTGCGCGTGTTTTAGCGAACAACTGATACACGTATTAAGATGGGATTATAATGTTTATACTGATAAGTATTAATAAGAGTGCGCGTGTTTTAGCGAACAACTGATACACGTATTAAGAAGGGATAATAATGTTTATATAAGAATTAGTAAGAGTGCGCGTGTTTTAGCGAACAACTGATACACGTATTCAGAAGGGATAATAATGTTTATATAAGAATTAGTAAGAGTGCGCGCGTTTTAGCAAACAACTAATACATGAATTACAAGAAGAGATATCGTTTATTTAAGTGTTAAGAGTGCGCACACGTCTTGGCGAACAACTGATACATAAATTAAGAAGGGCTAATGTTTATATAAGTATTAAACCTGTGCGTGTTATCAAAAACCCGATAGAAGAATTAAGAAGGGATAATTCAATATAAGATTGAAGACTGTAGTGTATTAGCAAATAACTGATAAGTGAATTTAGGAAGAGACGATAATGTTTATGTACGATTTAATAGTGCGCATTCGTTAGGTAGTGTTTTCTGTTTAAATATATAAGGTATAAAAATATGCGCACGTTAACAATGAAACAGAGGTATCGCTGTTTTGGATTCATTTGAAAGGAACAGCATAATATAACTGTCCTTGATATTTATCACGAGCTAAAACATGAAAAAAAATGCAAAAAAAATGCAAAAAAAGCAGAGTCATAAGACACGCAATAAACTTTTTATTTAATTTACAATTTTAGCCGCTTGTCAGATGAAATTCTCCCCTTTAATTTCCTAATATTAATTAAGTCAACATGATTTTGTATCTATCGTTTTCATTCTCGAATGCAGTCCATTACTGCTGTCATTGTATAGCAGGGAAACTACAAACTCTTCAGTGTCTACACATCCTGTTATTGTAAGCCTTATATTATTGTTATCTGAACGTTGTAGTAAACAATCTTTAACAGTATGCAAAGTATCCGTAATCGTATTTTTAACTGTAGTTGTATATGTAATGTTGTTGTGCTGATTGTATTATGAATAAAGTTTTCAAAATAAAAATCAGAGAGTTGAAGAGGAATGTAAAACGCGAACTACACTGCCAGTTTGTTTCGCATTAATGTGTCTTATATATAACAATGTGTAGTGTATGATATATAACAATATTGTTATTTCTCAGGTTTTATATTGTGGCTTTTTATTGATTTTATAAGAATGTGTATCATTTATAATATAAATATTGTATTAATATTTTTCTTAGGTTTGATTTTATATCATATTGTAAATTAGTACTGAAAAACCAAGTTGGAGGAACTAATAAAGTATTGTATTTTATTGTAAAAACTTTCAGTGAGTGCCTCCAGTCAAAGACGGACTGGGCCTAAATTAATGGCAACGAACAAATTTATCCTAACGCTTTTCAGGTTCGCTCCCCGCGCGGTCCTAAGTCTCCCCTTCTCTCTCCCATTTCTAGCGCCTGCCACGAAGGCTACTATTTCCCGTCATCTTAAGTAATCATTTTATCCTTTACCCTCCTTCTTTATAACTTGTTACCTATTTCTCGGATTCCCTTGCCAATGACCCCTCTGTCTCCCAATCCAACCTATCGTAACCTCACATCTAACATGGATCATTTTGAAATCATCTCTTGCAGGGTCGGAGCTCCTGCTCTTGCTGGATGCTTCCACACAATCAGCCCTATGTAATTTAAGACCTCCCGAGATCAAAATCTATCCTTGGGCTTATTTTTCCTTACAATCTCATCGATAAAAAACTTCTGGAATGGGATTGGTCATCCGCGTGCCTTTTTCTTACGTAATTGGCGTACGGTCATGCGGGTGTCCAATTATAACTTTTGGTTATTGAATAGCTGTTATTGGAAACTTATGTTGCCCGCGCGCCAATCAATCAGGTTTAATTAAATGGGTTATTTTTTACTGTTTTCCTCCTTGTTTTAAGCAAAATTGTACGTGTTTGTACGGGAATCCATTGACAACATTAGTTCCTTAAAAACTGATTCCAAACCCCATTTCAACATAATACAGACTAGGAAAGACTGGATACTCTTGAGTCTCTTGAGTACCGCAGATACAATACATTCGCCTGCAATTATTCCCGCGGACTGAAAAGACAACAAGTCGTTTCGGCTAAACCTATTTGCATCCAATTGAATGACAATAGTGCCTATTGTATTATCACTCGTTCTTCAAAGAGTTCAGACAAAAATAGGTGGACTAAAGTTCTTCAGAAAATATTTTTTCCAGATTTTACTCGGGAATGGCTGGTTTCTCCAAAATGGTGGCAAATTCGTGAAAATTAAATTTCTATTTTTGTTCGCGTTGATATGAAAAGAAAAGAAATAAATACAAGACTATTACAGCAAACAAAGAAAATTAGATTTACATACGCGGGGATCAAACCAGTGACCTCCTGGACAGCAGTGGATTTCTAAATGTAACATCAAACCAAAGCACCACCGACACTCGCTTCCTAATGGCGGTAAAATGTTAATATATAAGGATTATTTCCTTAAATTTGGACAAAACGAAAAACCTTCATAGCGTTTTTACGCAGCCTGTTTACCGTTTTCAGTTACCCAGATCAATGCCTTTCAGTTCGAGTAGATCGTTTTTCTTATAAACGCATTATTGTGAAAACTATTATTATAATTATACATTATTTTCTTAATTATAACTATTATTTAATGCCGAAAGGGAATCTGTTGATGAAGATGATGTTCATTCTAACAACCTTTCCAGCTGAAGTTTTGGTTGTGTCTTTTATTAAACCAGTACTCCTGTAAGCATTTATTTGGGTTTATGAAAAACGGGATAAAAGATGAAAGTCAAATGAAAACTAGCAAACCCTTTGAACCCCCCAAAATCGAGTCACGAGTTAGGGTGCGTTACATTGAACGTATTCCGCAATAAGAATATGAAGAATGTTTAAAAATCGCGTGTTGTGTGGCATTTGGGAGCCACCACATCCCAATGCCGTATTTTAAACACGTTTTAACAGATTTACACCGACTATTGTGTTTATTCTAATTCCCGGTCAAACGAACGAGCCTCAGGCCCCGTCCAACGTTTTTTTTTTCGTAATTATGCACAATATTTGGCGGCAAGTTCCCATTGGAAGATTTTCACAATAGCGTGATGTCAAATAACTCGCCTTACACATGCGTATACAGGGCGCTTAAAGCCAAGTGCAAATTACGTGCTTCACTTTGAATACTCATGAAATATTACTTTCCTTTGACACAAAGCACGGCAAAAATTTGGGAAAGCATTGTTATCGTTGTTAATTACTGCTTTCTAATTCAGGTTCAAGAATTTTTCTCGACTAAGCTGAATAGATTTTAATCGGCCCGTATAAAAGCAACGTGGCACTCCCATTTATGTTCCTTAGTTGGCAAACGTGGTGCTGTGACGGCCAATTTGAAATCTTTGCCTTGTCGTCTTGTGGATCTGTACCGTTTTGGAGAAGACCAGGTTTGTTCTTTGCTCAAATGTCATTTCTACCATATTTTACGTTTTTATTTACATTACAGTCAAGCCATTTTGAAATCTAGATGCATTGATAGCAACGACGAAGCGGTGTTAAATATTCCCGTTACTTAATAAATTTTCATTAATTCGCGTCAGGTTGAACTTCACAAAGTGAAACAGTATTTATTGCGTCAGTCTGTGATTTGGTGATACAATTTGGAAGAGTAATTAAAAATTGTTTCCTCAGTGTAACCTTTGTTTCGTTAAGTTTGTTCATGGGTGATTTATTCTGATTGAATGTTTCTTCTTTTGTGAAAAGTTATTCATTGTTCAGCGACGGTATGTGAAAATGTTGTGGAATTTTCTTAGGAACTCGAATAGCGAAAGTTGTAGATAAAAAACAAGAAGCTGTACACAGTTTGAACTCGTGGCGCCTTTAACTCATTGCAGCATTGATTCCCGAGTGTTTTGAGTGCTTTCACGGAGAAACTTAAGCTTAAAATTCTGTCTAATCAAAGGCTCCTAAGAGCCAACCCGTGAAGAAGAAATGCTAACGCGTAACGCAATATTGCGGTAAGCTTATGTTTTCATAGACATGGTTTGATATTTTTTTTAAAATTAAACCTAAGGATTTGACGAACGCAAAGAAATAAAGTACATCACTTCCATAATGTCCAGTCCGAAGAAAGGAAAAATAAAGGACCCGAACGTGACTCGAACTCGGGACTTTCGACTGTCTCGACCAGGAACTAAGCCACAAAATCATCCATTACACTATCGAGGAACTCAACTCAATTACGACTAAATTTTATTATTTCAAGGTAGATACGCATCAACGCATGTCTCGGTTGAAAAATCCTTTTAGATCGATTTTAATGTTGACCAAAGATTCCAAATGCGAAACACCTTTAAGCTTATTGTTGTTTATATTCGTTTACATCAAATTAATTATTGTGTTATCGCTGGATTTACTTTGGTCTTGTTACGAAACGCATTCGTAACAAAGCGTTACTCACTAAGTTAGCCGCTGATGGAAGGAGCGAGTGAGTGAGTGAATTTCAATTAGCCACCTTAATCGTTAACCCGTTCATTACGCTTTCGCGTATTCGCGGACTACAAAGCTCAATCGCTAAGCAAATTGCAAGTTATAGAAAACACAAAACTTGCCGGGACAAAAATCCCACAGGAAAAAGCGGCGAACCGATATCAAACGGTCCTAACCTGCAATTGTACGGAGAGATTTTGCGGTATGTATTTCATGGCTGAAAGCCATATAGTCGTCGACATAAACTAAAATATGCGTGCATAAATTTGCATGCACTAATGTGACACGAAAAAAAAGGAAAACTCGGAGCCGGATTTACAACTCGTGTGCAACGCCACGAGTAATAAGTCATTAGTAACGTTTTCACAGTATTTGCTAAGAAGACTACAAAACTAACTCGTGTTGTTTTTTCTTTCTAACAGTTTATTCCGATGGAACGTCTCAAAGCCAACCTGAAACTATGCTTGAGAATCACGTTCGCGTCCTCTGACTAATGTGACTTCTTGGCCGAAGCGTTATTCGGTTTCATCCGTTCCTGACAGGTATGGAGGGTTAATTATTTTGACTTGAGATATAACTGACTTGATTTTCGCCAAATTATCTGCCAATTTTTATTGCACGATCAAGGTGTTCGTGCGATTTATTTAGTTTTCTTGTCACTTCTTGAAATAGAAAATAAAAAAAATACACAGGAAAAGCCAAAAATTAGCTTTCTGTTCGAAATTTGATTTCTTTAAATTTTTTAAAGTGACGAATTTGATTAACTGATTAGCCGCGGGCGGTAAACTGATGTTGAAAGTGATTAACGCAAGTTATAGCTAAGTATGTTGCATTTTAAAGGTCCACCTTCACCCAAAATGCAGTGCGCGCCGTGATCTCTTTCCGTGCTGAATTACGCTTGAATGCGTGCAACCAATAAGATAACACGTATGAACAATGGAGCATTTCAAAACATTAACTGATTCAGGTTTACTGCTTTACTTGTTCTTTAGGATGAACAGATTTTGTAAAATCATCCGGAAGGATCTGAAGTGTTCTGCTGAAATCATCCGTTCAACTCAAAGAAAGTGTAACAACGAAAGAAAAAAACAAAGAAGCACAGATAAGTACACCATACTTTTTTCCATTTTGCTATTGCCTTCTCTACAGGAAGATATAAAACACCTAAAGGAAAACAATAGCGCATACATGTCTAATTAATGTGTGGGGTTATGCGGAAATCTTACCGAAAAGACTGCTAAGTAGCTTTTGTTTGAATGGTCACACTTTAGGTCCACAGAATCAAAACTAATAAACATCACCAAACGAAAGTACTGTTCAGTAGCTATCACAGACCAATTAACATCACCACACGAAAGTACTGATCAATAGCTATCACAGACTAATGAACATCACCACACGATAGTACTGTTCAATAGCTATCACATACCAATGAACATCACCACACGATAGTACTGTTCAATAGCTATCACAGACCAATGAACATCACCACATGAAAGTACTGTTCAATAGCTATCAGACTAATGAACATCACCACATGAAAGTACTGTTCAATAGCTATCACAGACTAATGAACATCACCACAAGAAAGTACTGTACAATAGCTATCACAGACTAATGAACATCACCACATGAAAGTACTGTTCAATAGCTATCACAGACAAATGAACATCACCACATGAAAGTACTGTTCAATAGCTATCACAGACTAATGAACATCACCACACGAAAGTACTGTACAATAGCTATCACAGACCAATGAACATCAACACACGAAAGTACTGTTCAATAGCTATCACAGACTAATAAACATCACCACACGAAAGTACTGTACAATAGCTATCACAGACCAATGAACACAACCACATGTAACTACTGTTCAATAGCTATCACAGACCAATGAACACAACCACACGAAAGTACTGTTCAATAGCTATCACAGACTAATGAACATCACCACACGAAACTACTGTTCAATAGCTATCACAGACTAATGAACATCACATCACACTGAGACTAATGAACATCACCACAGGAAACTACTGTTCAATAGCTATCAAAAACCAATGAACATAACCACACGAAAGTACTGTTCAATACCTACCACAGACTAATGAACATCACCACACGAAAGTACTGTTCAACAGCTATCACAGACCAATGAACATCACCACATGAAAGTACTGTTCAATAGCTTACACAGACTAATGAACATCACCACACGAAAGTACTGTTCAGTGGCTATCAAAGACCAATGAACATCACTACACGAAACTACTGTTCAATAGCTTACAAAGACTAATAACATCACCACACGAAAGTACTGTTCAATGGCTATCACAGACCAATGAACATCACCACACGAAAGTACTGTTCAACGGCTATCACAGACTAATGAAGATCACCACATGAAAGAACTATTCAATAGCTTTCACAGACTAATGAACATCACCACACGAAAGTGCTGTTCAATACCTATCACAGACTAATGAACATCACAACACGAAAGTACTGTTCAACAGCTATCACAGACCAATGCACATCACTACATGAAAGTACTGTTCAATAGCTTACACAGACTAATGAACATCACCACACGAAAGTACTGTTCATTAGCTATCACAGACCAATGAACATCACTACACGAAAGTACTGTTCAATAGCTTACATAGACTAATAACATCACCACGCGAAAGTACTGTTCAATGGCTATCACAGACCAATGACCATCACCACACGAAAGTACTGTTCTATATATAGCTTTCACAGACTAATGAACATCACCACACGAAAGTACTGTTCAACAGCTATCACAGACTAATGAACGTCACCACATGAAAGTACTGCTCAATAGCTTTCTCAGACTAATGAACATCAACACACGAAAGTACTGTTCAATACCTATCACAGACTAATGAACATCAGCACACGAAAGTACTGTTCAATAGCTTTCACAGACTAATGAACATCACCACACGAAAGTACTGTTCAATAGCTTTCACAGACTAATGAACATCACCACATGAAAGTACTGCTCAATAGCTTTCTCAGACTAATGAACATCAACACACGAAAGTACTGTTCAATACCTATCACAGACTAATGAACATCACCACACGAAAGTACTGTTCAATAGCTTTCATTTGAACGATCACACTATAGTTTCACTCACAGACTCACTAGTGTTCAGGTTTTATATGAATGATCCCACAATTACTTCATCCACGGATTGAAATGTGTTTAAAGAGCCTATCATCACCCCACGAAAGTACTGTTCAATAGCTATCACAGACCAATGAACATCACCAGAAGGAAGTACTGTTCAATAGCTATCACAGACTAATGAACATCACCACACGAAAGTACTGTTCTATATATAGCTTTCACAGACTAATGAACATCACCACACGAAAGTACTGTTCAATAGGTATCACAGACTAATGAACGTCACCACATGAAAGTACTGCTCAATAGCTTTCTCAGACTAATGAACATCACCACACGAAAGTGCTGTTCAATACCTATCACAGACTAATGAACATCACCACACGAAAGTACTGTTTAATAGCTTTCACAGACTAATGAACATCACCACACGAAAGTACTGTTCAATAGCTATCAGACTAATGAACATCACCACACGAAAGTACTGTTCAATAGCTTTCATTTGAACGATCACAATATTGTTTCACTCACAGACTCACTAGTGTTCAGGTTTTATATGAATGATCCCACAATTATTTCATCCACGGATTGAAAAGTGTTTAAAGAGCCTATCGCCACACGAAAGTACTGTTCAATAGCTATCACATACTAATGAACATCACCACACGAAAATACTGTTCAATAGCTATCACAAACCAATGAACATCACCAGAAGGAAGTACTGTTCAATAGCTATCACAGACAAATGAACATCACCACATGAAAGTACTGTTCAATAGCTTTCACAGACTAATGAACATCACCACACGAAAGTGCTGTTCAATAGCTTACACAGCCTAATGAACATCACCACACGAGAATACTGTTCAATAGCTATCACAGACCAATGAACATCACCAGAAGGAAGTACTGTTCAATAGCTATCACAGACAAATGAACATCACCACACGAAAGTACTGTTCAACAGCTATCACAGGCCAATGAACATCACTACATGAAAGTACTGTTCAATAGCTTACACAGACTAATGAACATCACCACAAGAAAGTACTGTTCAGTAGCTATCACAGACAAATGAACATCACCACACGAAAGTACTGTTCAACAGCTATCACAGACCAATGAACATCACTACATGAAAGTACTGTTCAATAGCTTACACAGACTAATGAACATCACCCCAGGAAAGTACTGTTCAATGGCTATCACAGACCAATGAACATCACTACACGAAAGTACTGTTCAATAGCTTACATAGACTAATAACATCACCACACGAAAGTACTGTTCAATGGCTATCACAGACCAATGAACACTACACGAAAGTACTGTTCAGTAGCTTACAAAGACTAATAACATCACCACACGAAAGTACTGTTCAATGGGTATCACAGACTAATAACATCACCACATGAAAGTACTGTTCAATAGCTTTCACAGACTAATGAACATCACCACACGAAAGTACTGTTCAGCAGCTATCACAAACTAATGAACATCACCACATGAAAGAACTCTTCAATAGCTTTCACAGACTAATAACATCACCACACGAAAGTACTGTTCAATGGCTATCAGAGACAAATGAACGTCACCACATGAAAGTACTGTTCAATAGCTTTGATTTGAACGATCACACTATAGTTTCACTCACAGACTTACTAGTGTTCAGGCTTTCTATGAATGATCCCACAATTATTTTATCCACGGATTGAAAAGTGTTTAAAGAGCCTATCACCACACGAAAGTACTGTTCAATAGCTATCACATACTAATGAACATCACCACACGAAAATACTGTTCAATAGCTATCACAGACTAATGAACATCACCACACGAAAGTACTGTTCAACAGCTATCACAGACCAATGAACATCACCACACGAAAGTAGTCTGTTCAATAGCTATCACAGACTAATAAACATCACCACACAAAAGTACTGTACAATAGCTATCACAGACCAATGAACATAACCACACGAAAGTACTGTTCAATAGCTATCACAGACTAATAAACATCACCACACAAAAGTACTGTTCAACAGCTATCACAGACCAATGAACATCACCACATGAAAGTACTGTTCAATAGCTTACACAGACTAATGAACATCACCACACGAAAGTACTGTTCAGTGGCTATCAAAGACCAATGAACATCACTACACGAAACTACTGTTCAATAGCTTACAAAGACTAATAACATCACCACACGAAAGTACTGTTCAATGGCTATCACAGACCAATGAACATCACCACACGAAAGTACTGTTCAACAGCTATCACAGACTAATGAAGATCACCACATGAAAGAACTATTCAATAGCTTTCACAGACTAATGAACATCACCACACGAAAGTGCTGTTCAATACCTATCACAGACTAATGAACATCACAACACGAAAGTACTGTTCAACAGCTATCACAGACCAATGCACATCACTACATGAAAGTACTGTTCAATAGCTTACACAGACTAATGAACATCACCACACGAAAGTACTGTTCATTAGCTATCACAGACCAATGAACATCACTACACGAAAGTACTGTTCAATAGCTTACATAGACTAATAACATCACCACGCGAAAGTACTGTTCAATGGCTATCACAGACCAATGACCATCACCACACGAAAGTACTGTTCTATATATAGCTTTCACAGACTAATGAACATCACCACACGAAAGTACTGTTCAACAGCTATCACAGACTAATGAACGTCACCACATGAAAGTACTGCTCAATAGCTTTCTCAGACTAATGAACATCAACACACGAAAGTACTGTTCAATACCTATCACAGACTAATGAACATCAGCACACGAAAGTACTGTTCAATAGCTTTCACAGACTAATGAACATCACCACACGAAAGTACTGTTCAATAGCTTTCACAGACTAATGAACATCACCACATGAAAGTACTGCTCAATAGCTTTCTCAGACTAATGAACATCAACACACGAAAGTACTGTTCAATACCTATCACAGACTAATGAACATCACCACACGAAAGTACTGTTCAATAGCTTTCATTTGAACGATCACACTATAGTTTCACTCACAGACTCACTAGTGTTCAGGTTTTATATGAATGATCCCACAATTACTTCATCCACGGATTGAAATGTGTTTAAAGAGCCTATCATCACCCCACGAAAGTACTGTTCAATAGCTATCACAGACCAATGAACATCACCAGAAGGAAGTACTGTTCAATAGCTATCACAGACTAATGAACATCACCACACGAAAGTACTGTTCTATATATAGCTTTCACAGACTAATGAACATCACCACACGAAAGTACTGTTCAATAGGTATCACAGACTAATGAACGTCACCACATGAAAGTACTGCTCAATAGCTTTCTCAGACTAATGAACATCACCACACGAAAGTGCTGTTCAATACCTATCACAGACTAATGAACATCACCACACGAAAGTACTGTTTAATAGCTTTCACAGACTAATGAACATCACCACACGAAAGTACTGTTCAATAGCTATCAGACTAATGAACATCACCACACGAAAGTACTGTTCAATAGCTTTCATTTGAACGATCACAATATTGTTTCACTCACAGACTCACTAGTGTTCAGGTTTTATATGAATGATCCCACAATTATTTCATCCACGGATTGAAAAGTGTTTAAAGAGCCTATCGCCACACGAAAGTACTGTTCAATAGCTATCACATACTAATGAACATCACCACACGAAAATACTGTTCAATAGCTATCACAAACCAATGAACATCACCAGAAGGAAGTACTGTTCAATAGCTATCACAGACAAATGAACATCACCACACGAAAGTACTGTTCAATAGCTATCACAGACAAATGAACATCACCACATGAAAGTACTGTTCAATAGCTTTCACAGACTAATGAACATCACCACACGAAAGTGCTGTTCAATAGCTTACACAGCCTAATGAACATCACCACACGAGAATACTGTTCAATAGCTATCACAGACCAATGAACATCACCAGAAGGAAGTACTGTTCAATAGCTATCACAGACAAATGAACATCACCACACGAAAGTACTGTTCAACAGCTATCACAGGCCAATGAACATCACTACATGAAAGTACTGTTCAATAGCTTACACAGACTAATGAACATCACCACAAGAAAGTACTGTTCAGTAGCTATCACAGACAAATGAACATCACCACACGAAAGTACTGTTCAGTGGCTATCACAGACCAATGAACATCACTACATGAAAGTACTGTTCAATAGCTTACATAGACTAATGAACATCACCACACGAAAGTACTGTTCAATGGCTATCACAGACCAATGAACACTACACGAAAGTACTGTTCAGTAGCTTACAAAGACTAATAACATCACCACACGAAAGTACTGTTCAATGGGTATCACAGACTAATAACATCACCACATGAAAGTACTGTTCAATAGCTTTCACAGACTAATGAACATCACCACACGAAAGTACTGTTCAGCAGCTATCACAAACTAATGAACATCACCACATGAAAGAACTCTTCAATAGCTTTCACAGACTAATAACATCACCACACGAAAGTACTGTTCAATGGCTATCAGAGACAAATGAACGTCACCACATGAAAGTACTGTTCAATAGCTTTGATTTGAACGATCACACTATAGTTTCACTCACAGACTTACTAGTGTTCAGGCTTTCTATGAATGATCCCACAATTATTTTATCCACGGATTGAAAAGTGTTTAAAGAGCCTATCACCACACGAAAGTACTGTTCAATAGCTATCACATACTAATGAACATCACCACACGAAAATACTGTTCAATAGCTATCACAGACTAATGAACATCACCACACGAAAGTACTGTTCAACAGCTATCACAGACCAATGAACATCACCACACGAAAGTAGTCTGTTCAATAGCTATCACAGACTAATAAACATCACCACACAAAAGTACTGTACAATAGCTATCACAGACCAATGAACATAACCACACGAAAGTACTGTTCAATAGCTATCACAGACTAATAAACATCACCACACAAAAGTACTGTACAATAGCTATCACAGACCAATGAACATAACCACGCGAAAGTGCTGTTCAATAGCTATCAGACTAATAAACATCACCACACAAAAGTACTGTACAATAGCTATCACAGACTAATGAACATCACCACACGAAAGTACTGTTCAATAGCTATCACAGACCAATGAACATCACCACACGAAAGTACTGTACAATAGCTATCACAGACTAATGAACATCACCACACGAAAGTACTGTTCAATAGCTATCAGACTAATGAACATCACCACATGAAAGTACTGTTCAATAGCTATCACAGACCAATGAACATCACCACACGAAAGTACTGTTCAATAGTTTTCACAGACTAACGAACATCACCACACGAAAGTACTGTTCAATAGCTATCAGACTAATTAACATCACCACATGAAAGTACTATAGTGTTCAATAGCTATCACAGACCAATGAACATCACCACACGAAACTACTGTTCAATAGCTATCACAGACTAATGAACATCACATCACATTGAGACTAATAAACATCACCACACGAAACTACTGTTTAATAGCTATCAAAAACCAATGAACATAACCACACGAAAGTACTGTTCAATACCTATCACAGACTAATGAACATCACCACACGAAAGTACTGTTGAATAGCTATCAGACTAATGAACATCACCACATGAAAGTACTGTTCAGTGGCTATCACAGACCAATGAACATCACTACACGAAAGTACTGTTCAATAGCTTACAAAGACTAATAACATCACCCCACGAAAGTACTGTTCAATGGCTATCACAGACCAATGAACATCACCACACGAAAGTACTGTACAATAGCTATCACAGACCAATGAACATAACCACACGAAAGTACTGTTCAATAGCTATCACAGACTAATAAACATCACCACACAAAAGTACTGTACAATAGCTATCACAGACCAATGAACATAACCACGCGAAAGTGCTGTTCAATAGCTATCAGACTAATAAACATCACCACACAAAAGTACTGTACAATAGCTATCACAGACTAATGAACATCACCACACGAAAGTACTGTTCAATAGCTATCACAGACCAATGAACATCACCACACGAAAGTACTGTACAATAGCTATCACAGACTAATGAACATCACCACACGAAAGTACTGTTCAATAGCTATCAGACTAATGAACATCACCACATGAAAGTACTGTTCAATAGCTATCACAGACCAATGAACATCACCACACGAAAGTACTGTTCAATAGTTTTCACAGACTAACGAACATCACCACACGAAAGTACTGTTCAATAGCTATCAGACTAATTAACATCACCACATGAAAGTACTATAGTGTTCAATAGCTATCACAGACCAATGAACATCACCACACGAAACTACTGTTCAATAGCTATCACAGACTAATGAACATCACATCACATTGAGACTAATAAACATCACCACACGAAACTACTGTTTAATAGCTATCAAAAACCAATGAACATAACCACACGAAAGTACTGTTCAATACCTATCACAGACTAATGAACATCACCACACGAAAGTACTGTTGAATAGCTATCAGACTAATGAACATCACCACATGAAAGTACTGTTCAGTGGCTATCACAGACCAATGAACACCACTACACGAAAGTACTGTTCAATAGCTTACAAAGACTAATAACATCACCCCACGAAAGTACTGTTCAATGGCTATCACAGACCAATGAACATCACCACACGAAAGTACTGTTCAACAGCTATCACAGACTAATGAAGATCACCACATGAAAGATCTATTCTATAGCTTTCACAGACTAATGAACATCACCACACGAAAGTACTGTTCAATAGCTTACATAGACTAATAACATCACCACGCGAAAATACTGTTCAATGGCTATCACAGACTAATAACATCACCACACGAAAGTACTGTTCTATATATAGCTTTCACAGACTAATGAACATCACCACACGAAAGTACTGTTCAACAGCTATCACAGACTAATGAACTTCACCACATGAAAGTACTGCTCAATAGCTTTCTCAGACTAATGAACATCAACACACGAAAGTACTGTTCAATACCTATCACAGACTAATGAACATCACCACACGAAAGTACTGTTCAATAGCTTTCACAGACTAATGAACATCACCACACGAAAGTACTGTTCAATAGCTTTCATTTGAACGATCACACTATAGTTTCACTCACAGACTCACTAGTGTTCAGGTTTTATATGAATGATCCCACAATTATTTCATCCACGGATTGAAAAGTGTTTAAAGAGCCTATCACCACACGAAAGTACTGTTCAATAGCTATCACATACTAATGAACATCACCACACGAAAATACTGTTCAATGGCTATCACAGACTAATAACATCACCACACGAAAGTACTGTTCTATATATAGCTTTCACAGACTAATGAACATCACCACACGAAAGTACTGTTCAACAGCTATCACAGACTAATGAACTTCACCACATGAAAGTACTGCTCAATAGCTTTCTCAGACTAATGAACATCAACACACGAAAGTACTGTTCAATACCTATCACAGACTAATGAACATCACCACACGAAAGTACTGTTCAATAGCTTTCACAGACTAATGAACATCACCACACGAAAGTACTGTTCAATAGCTTTCATTTGAACGATCACACTATAGTTTCACTCACAGACTCACTAGTGTTCAGGTTTTATATGAATGATCCCACAATTATTTCATCCACGGATTGAAAAGTGTTTAAAGAGCCTATCACCACACGAAAGTACTGTTCAATAGCTATCACATACTAATGAACATCACCACACGAAAATACTGTTCAATAGCTATCACAAACCAATGAACATCACCAGAAGAAAGTACTGTTCAATAGCTATCACAGACAAATGAACATCACCACATGAAAGTACTGTTCAATAGCTTTCACAGACTAATGAACATCACCACACGAAAGTGCTGTTCAATACCTATCACAGACTAATGAACATCACCACACGAAAGTACTGTTCAACAGCTATCACAGACCAATGAACATCACTACATGAAAGTACTGTTCATTAGCTTACACAGACTAATGAACATCACCACACGAAAGTACTGTTCAATGGCTATCACAGACCAATGAACATCACTACACGAAAGTACTGTTCAATAGCTTACGTAGACTAATAACATCACCACACGAAAGTACTGTTTAATGGCTATCACAGACCAATGAACATCACTACACGAAAGTACTGTTCAATAGCTTACAAAGACTAATAACATCACCACACGAAAGTACTGTTCAAAGGCTATCACAGACAAATAACATCACCACATGAAAGTACTGTTCAATAGCTTTCACAGACTAATGAACATCACCACATGAAAGTACTGTTCAATAGCTATCAGACTAATGAACATCACCACACGAAAGTAGTCTGTTCAATAGATATCAAAGACTAATGAACATCACCACACGAAAGTACTGTTCAATAGCTATCAGACTAATGAACATCACCACATGAAAGTACTGTTCAATAGCTATCACAGACCAATGAACATCACCACACGAAAGTACTGTTCAATAGCTATCACAGACTAATGAACATCACCACACGAAAGTACTGTTCAACAGCTATCACAGACCAATGAACATCACCACACGAAAGTACTGTTCAATAGCTTTCATTTGAACGATCACACTATAGTTTCACTCACAGACTGACTGTTGTTCAGGTTTTATATGAATGATCCCACAATTATTTCATCCACGGATTGAAAAGTGTTTAAAGAGCCAGTACATCAGGGAAACAACACTTTGCAGCTTTCATTTAAATGGTGAAAAAATTAGCATTTCATCCACAAACTCAAAGTAAGAACTGATACCACACGGTCCACAGGACAACATTACTTTGGAGCTGTCATTTGGATGGTCACGGCACTTAGAATTACATTACATTCACCGACAACAAAAAAAGAGCCTGAACAGGTCACACAATTAGGATGATCCACGACCCAAACGGTAGAACGGATACCACACGAAACACTACATGGCAGCCTTTCAGATTTGAATGATCACATGCACCATTAGGATTAAATCCACGGGCTTAAACGTTAGACCCGGTACCCCAGGAAACAGAACTTTGCAGTTTTCATTTGAATTGTCACATGATTACGATAACATCCATAGAAAAAGGTTATAGGTCTTGTATCACTACACGCACCATCGAGGAACACTACTTTGTCATACTTGTTCATACGATTACGATTACATCCACAGGATGAAACGCTAGATGTTTTAACACAGGATAATACTACTTTACAGCTGTCACTTTAAGGTGGCTAAATTGGGTGTTATGGCAACATTACATCCCAACTTTGAACGGCTGATACTTCACTGTCTGAGCTCGGTCAGGCAAGCTGCTTCACACATATGTTAGAAATTTTTAAAAAAGTAGATTTGATTGACATCGGTGTTACCATAACAACGATCAGATGACGTCATGATTTTTACATATTAGTAATTTTCTCAACATCTAGTCCTAAACTTTTAAAACGACTGTATGCCGCTTATAGTCTAGATGTAAGTGTTCAAGACTGCAAAGTTTGAAAAAATTCTGAGAGCGTTTTCGAATCAAATTGGGTTGAATATTTTCCATCAAAAATTTAAAGATTTACATTACTTTCTGTTAATTCATGGATGCGAGCGTTTTCCTGACAAATATAATACCGTAAAGTCCCGAAAGTAGCGACCCCCCGAAAGTAACGATAAAATTTCACAGGTGTTAGCAAATCCTGAAAGTAGCGACCCTCCGAAAGTAGAGATAAAATTTCACAGGTGTTAGCAAAATCCGAAAGTAGCGACCCCTAAAATAACGACCCTCCGATAGTAGCGACCTCAAAAGTAATTTCCCTTTTTAGCATATATTTTAAAGCTCACATGATGAGGATTACATTAACATATTCAAAAGTTACAACCAGTACAACAGCCAACACCACAACTTTGCAGCTTCCACTTGAACCGTCACACCATGGCCATTAGGGCTACACGAACAGATTTCAAAAATAAGAAACAGTACCACAGGGTGACACTACTTTGCAGCTTTCAATGAAATTGTCACACCTTTAGGATCTCATCCAGGAATTAAAAAGTTATAACTTATTCCACAGGGACATGCTACTTTATAGCATTCATTTGAATGATAGCTAAATGATCACACCCGCGTTAGGGTTTCATCCACAGAATCAAAAGTTAGAACTTAAACCACGGGGAACAGTACTGTGCAGCTTTCATCTTAATGGTCACACCTTTAGGATTTCATTCACAGAATTAAAAGTTGGAATTCCTATTGCAGGGTCTACATACTTTGTAGCCTTTTATTGAATGGTCACAAAATTTGGATTAAATCCACGGACTCATTTGTTAGAACATATACAACAGGCAAACAACACTTTGCAGTTTTCATTTGAATTGTCACATGATTAGGATTACATTCACCGACTCAAAAGATAGAACTTGTACAACAGGGAAATACACTTTGCAGCTTTCATTTGTGACAGGTCACACAATTAGATTCATCTACAGACCCAAACGTTAGAACCGGTAGCACAGGGACTGGCACTACATTGTAGCCTTTATTCGAATAATTAAACCATTAGCATCATCCACAGACCCAAAAGGTAGAACCGATGATACCACAGGTACTTGGTAGCATTCCTTTGAATGATCACTACCTTAGGATTACTTGCATGGACTGAAAAGTTAGAACTTGTACCACAGAGAAATACGTTTTTACAACTTTCATTTCAAGGGTTACAACATTAGATTTCATCCACAGAATCAAACGTTGTATCCGCTACCACAGGGAAACAGTACTTTGCTCTCACATCTTTTGGATGCGAACTAGGGCGGTCACACCCTTCGGATGCAATCCCGACGGACTCACAGCTGACAAACACTTCACGGCAGGTAGCCTTTATTTGAATGATCACAATGTTAGGATTGAATCCACGGACTCAAACGTTAGACCCGGTACCTCAGGGAACACCACTTTGCAGCTTTTATTTGAATGGTCACACACGTCGGATTTCATCCACAAAATCAAACGTTAGAATTGATGATACTCCAGGGAAACAGTACTTTGCTGCTTTCATTTAAGTGTTCACACGATTAGGATTTCATCCACAAAATTAAAAGTTAGAATCTATACGGCGGGGAACACTTCCTTGTAGCTTTCATTTGAATGGTCACACCATTTGGTACCACAGGGAAACACGCTTTGCACCTTTCATTTGACAGGTCACACAATTGGATTGCACGGACTCAAAGAACTTGTACCACAGAGAATGTTTTTGCAACTTTCATTTCAATGGTCACACCATTAAGATTTCATCCACAGAATCAAGTTATACCCGTTACCACAGGGAAACGTACTTTGCACCTTATATTTGAATGGTCACACTTTTCGGATGTGATCCGCGGACTCAAAACTTAGAACTTGTATCACGGGGAAAGACACTCTGCGGCTTTAATTTGGTAGGTCACACAAATAAATCATCCACAGACCCAAAATGTAGAACCAGTACCATAGTTGTAGCCTTTATTTGAATGATCACACCATTGGTATCATCCACGGACCCATGCCAATAGGAAGAACCGATACCACAGGACACTACCTTGAGCTTGAGCATGAGCCATGAGCACATGAGCACACTACCAGCTTTCCTTTGAATGGTCATTACATTAGTATTTAATACTTGCACGGACTCAAACGTTAGAAGTACCACAGAGAAATACTACTTGTCACACAATTAGGATTATATACCTTCCAACGTTTTCTGAGTGAAAGGCGTAAGAATTTTTTCATGGGAGTGCCAGGATTTCCGAAGGCGACCCGACCAAATCCGAAGAGAACCCGATCTATTCCGAAGATATCCGAAGATGTTCCGAAGAATTCGGAAGTTTCCATGGACCTCAGATCTCCGTTCAATAACGTCCAGCTCTAATTGTAATGTTCAGAACGATTAAAAAAAACTACAAAAAAGTGCCACATTTTAATTCATGAACGTAACTATATTTTTAATTGGATCATGTGATCAGTTTTAAAAGGCTGATAGCTCAAATCTGTAAGTCAAGCGTGAGAAATTGCTCCGTAGGCGTGAGATCGGAGTTTTGGACTCGCAGGCGTGAGACTTACGCCTAAGGCGTGAGACTTAGCAGGTATCGGATTACATCCACAGAATCAATAGATAAAACCGATCCGACAGGAAAACACTACTTTACCGTTGTCTTTATAATAGTGAGACGTTTAGAATTTCATCCACGGAATCAAAAGTTAGAACTTGTACCACATAGAAACACGGTTTAGAAACGCATATTTGAATGGTCACACCGTTAGGATGCGATCCACGGACTCAAAACTTAGAAGGCACTTAGAACTTGTACCACAAGGAAAGGAACAATGCGGCTTTAAATTGGCACGTCACCCAATTAAAATCATCCACAGACCCAAAAGATAGAACCAGTACTGTGGGGAAATACTACATTGAAGCCTTTAATACATTTAGGATTTTCAGATTTTGGATTGTCACAATTTAGGATTTATGATCCACGGACTCAAAAGTTACAACACAAACCAAAGGAAAATGCAAACACCACAAGAAAGTAGAACATTGTAGCGTTCATTTGAATGAGCACACTTAAGAATTTTATTCACGGAATCAAAATTATGAACAACTACAAATAGGTGTATTTCTCAACAACATGTAACTACATTTAATTGTAACTATTTCTGTTAATATTGAATATTACGCAATTGGCGTCCGATCGGAGCATTGCTTATAACGTGATTTAAAATAGATATTGACGTTGGTGTTCTTTTTCTTTCGACAAGATTCTGGTGGACTGTCTCAAAGCAATAATGGGTTCTGGCTTGGAAAGTTCAGACTTTCAGTGCTAGTTGCAAATCTCTAAAACATTTGCTCATGGAGAAGAGTGATGATGAGAAAGGTACGCATTCCAAGTCCAAGGCCCAAAAAGAACTTTATGCAAAAGGAGAAAAGACATTCTTTATACATTAACTTAGCCAAAGACGAAAAAGAAACCTTAATATTAAGAATATCAACTAGTAAAGTAAAACTTTGAAACCAGTTAACTGAAGAAGAAAGGCATTAAACAGTGAAATAAAAAATCAATAAAAAAATGCTGTTAAAAGCCTTTACGTAAATGTACAAGACAGCCGTTATTCAAAATACATAGTAATAAACAGCCGCTAAACATTTGTTGGAATATGCGGCCAACCATTGTGTATGACTACTTCAATATCTAAAACCAATTACTGTTGTAATTGTAATTACTGTTGGAAGAGGGGTGGTGGAAGGAACTTCCAGCACCCTTGTGCCAATCCCAGAGGGATTGGAAGACGGGGGGGGTGGAAGGAACTTCCAGCACCCTTGTGCCAATCCCAGAGGGATTGGAAGACGGGGGGGGGGTGGAAGGAACTTCCAGCACCCTTGTGCCAATCCCAGAGGGATTGGAAGACGGGGGGGGGGTGGAAGGAACTTCCAGCACCCTTGTGCCAATCCCAGAGGGATTGGAAGACGGGGGTGGAAGGAACTTCCAGCACCCTTGTTCCAATCCCAGAGGGATGGGAAGACGGGTGGTGGAAGGAACTTCCAGCACCCTTGTTCCAATCCCAGAGGGATTCGAAGACGGGTGGTGGAAGGAACTTCCAGCACCCTTGTTCCAATCCCAGAGGGATTCGAAGACGGGTGGTGGAAGGAACTTCCAGCACCCTTGTTCCAATCCCAGAGGGATTCGAAGACGGGTGGTGGAAGGAACTTCCAGCACCCTTGTTCCAATCCAGAGGGATTCGAAGACGGGTGGTGGAAGGAACTTCCAGCACCCTTGTTCCAATCCCAGAGGGATTCGAAGACGGGTGGTGGAAGGAACTTCCAGCACCCTTGTTCCCATCCCAGAGGGATGGGAAGACGGGTGGTGGAAGGAACTTCCAGCACCCTTGTTCCCATCCCAGAGGGATGGGAAGACGGGTGGTGGAAGGAACTTCCAGCACCCTTGTTCCCATCCCAGAGGGATTGGAAGACGGGGGGGGGGTGGAAGGAACTTCCAGCACCCTTGTGCCAATCCCAGAGGGATTGGAAGACGGGGGGGGGGTGGAAGGAACTTCCAGCACCCTTGTGCCAATCCCAGAGGGATTGGAAGACGGGGGGGGTGGAAGGAACTTCCAGCACCCTTGTTCCAATCCCAGAGGGATTGGAAGACGGGGGGTGGTGGAAGGAACTTCCAGCACCCTTGTGCCAATCCCAGAGGGATTGGAAGACGGGGGGGGTGGAAGGAACTTCCAGCACCCTTGTGCCAATCCCAGAGGGATTGGAAGACGGGGTGGGTGGAAGGAACTTCCAGCACCCTTGTGCCAATCCCAGAGGGATTGGAAGACGGGGGGGTGGAAGGAACTTCCAGCACCCTTGTGCCAATCCCAGAGGGATTGGAAGACGGGGGGGGTGGAAGGAACTTCCAGCACCCTTGTGCCAATCCCAGAGGGATTGGAAGACGGGGGGGTGGAAGGAACTTCCAGCACCCTTGTTCCCATCCCAGAGGGATTGGAAGACGGGTGGTGGAAGGAACTTCCAGCACCCTTGTTCCCAATCCCAGAGGGATTCGAAGACGGGTGGTGGAAGGAACTTCCAGCACCCTTGTTCCCATCCCAGAGGGATTGGAAGACGGGTGGTGGAAGGAACTTCCAGCACCCTTGTTCCCATCCCAGAGGGATTCGAAGACGGGTGGTGGAAGGAACTTCCAGCACCCTTGTTCCCATCCCAGAGGGATTGGAAGACGGGTGGTGGAAGGAACTTCCAGCACCCTTGTTCCCATCCCAGAGGGATTCGAAGACGGGTGGTGGAAGGAACTTCCAGCACCCTTGTTCCCATCCCAGAGGGATTCGAAGACGGGTGGTGGAAGGAACTTCCAGCACCCTTGTTCCAATCCCAGAGGGATTCGAAGACGGGTGGTGGAAGGAACTTCCAGCACCCTTGTTCCCATCCCAGAGGGATTCGAAGACGGGTGGTGGAAGGAACTTCCAGCACCCTTGTTCCCATCCCAGAGGGATTCGAAGACGGGTGGTGGAAGGAACTTCCAGCACCCTTGTTCCCATCCCAGAGGGATTCGAAGACGGGTGGTGGAAGGAACTTCCAGCACCCTTGTTTCCCATCCCAGAGGGATTCGAAGACGGGTGGTGGAAGGAACTTCCAGCACCCCTTGTTCCCATCCCAGAGGGATTCGAAGACGGGTGGTGGAAGGAACTTCCAGCACCCTTGTTCCCATCCCAGAGGGATTCGAAGACGGGTGGTGGAAGGAACTTCCAGCACCCTTGTTCCCATCCCAGAGGGATTCGAAGACGGGTGGTGGAAGGAACTTCCAGCACCCTTGTTCCCATCCCAGAGGGATTCGAAGACGGGTGGTGGAAGGAACTTCCAGCACCCTTGTTCCCATCCCAGAGGGATTCGAAGACGGGTGGTGGAAGGAACTTCCAGCACCTTGTTCCCATCCCAGAGGGATTCGAAGACGGGTGGGGGGGTGGAAGGAACTTCCAGCACCCTTGTGCCAATCCCAGAGGGATTGGAAGACGGGGGGGGGGTGGAAGGAACTTCCAGCACCCTTGTGCCAATCCCAGAGGGATTGGAAGACGGGGGGGGGGTGGAAGGAACTTCCAGCACCCTTGTGCCAATCCCAGAGGGATTGGAAGACGGGGGGGGGGGTGGAAGGAACTTCCAGCACCCTTGTGCCAATCCCAGAGGGATTGGAAGACGGGGGGGGGGTGGAAGGAACTTCCAGCACCCTTGTGCCAATCCCAGAGGGATTGGAAGACGGGGGGGGGGTGGAAGGAACTTCCAGCACCCTTGTGCCAATCCCAGAGGGATTGGAAGACGGGGGGGGGGTGGAAGGAACTTCCAGCACCCTTGTGCCAATCCCAGAGGGATTGGAAGACGGGGGGGGTGGAAGGAACTTCCAGCACCCTTGTGCCAATCCCAGAGGGATTGGAAGACGGGGGGGGGGGTGGAAGGAACTTCCAGCACCCTTGTTCCAATCCCAGAGGGATTGGAAGACGGGGGGGGTGGAAGGAACTTCCAGCACCCTTGTTCCAATCCCAGAGGGATTGGAAGACGGGGTGGTGGAAGGAACTTCCAGCACCCTTGTTCCAATCCCAGAGGGATTGGAAGACGGGGTGGTGGAAGGAACTTCCAGCACCCTTGTTCCAATCCCAGAGGGATTGGAAGACGGGTGGGTGGAAGGAACTTCCAGCACCCTTGTTCCAATCCCAGAGGGATTGGAAGACGGGTGGGTGGAAGGAACTTCCAGCACCCTTGTTCCAATCCCAGAGGGATTGGAAGACGGGGGTGGTGGAAGGAACTTCCAGCACCCTTGTTCCAATCCCAGAGGGATTGGAAGACGGGGTGGTGGAAGGAACTTCCAGCACCCTTGTTCCAATCCCAGAGGGATTGGAAGACGGGGTGGTGGAAGGAACTTCCAGCACCCTTGTTCCAATCCCAGAGGGATTGGAAGACGGGTGGTGGAAGGAACTTCCAGCACCCTTGTTCCAATCCCAGAGGGATTGGAAGACGGGTGGTGGAAGGAACTTCCAGCACCCTTGTTCCAATCCCAGAGGGATTGGAAGACGGGTGGTGGAAGGAACTTCCAGCACCCTTGTTCCAATCCCAGAGGGATTGGAAGACGGGTGGTGGAAGGAACTTCCAGCACCCTTGTTCCAATCCCAGAGGGATTGGAAGACGGGTGGTGGAAGGAACTTCCAGCACCCTTGTTCCAATCCCAGAGGGATTGGAAGACGGGTGGTGGAAGGAACTTCCAGCACCCTTGTTCCAATCCCAGAGGGATTGGAAGACGGGTGGTGGAAGGAACTTCCAGCACCCTTGTTCCAATCCCAGAGGGATTGGAAGACGGGTGGTGGAAGGAACTTCCAGCACCCTTGTTCCAATCCCAGAGGGATTGGAAGACGGGTGGTGGAAGGAACTTCCAGCACCCTTGTTCCAATCCCAGAGGGATTGGAAGACGGGTGGTGGAAGGAACTTCCAGCACCCTTGTTCCAATCCCAGAGGGATTGGAAGACGGGTGGTGGAAGGAACTTCCAGCACCCTTGTTCCAATCCCAGAGGGATTGGAAGACGGGTGGTGGAAGGAACTTCCAGCACCCTTGTTCCAATCCCAGAGGGATTGGAAGACGGGTGGTGGAAGGAACTTCCAGCACCCTTTTTCCAATCCCAGAGGGATTGGAAGACGGGTGGTGGAAGGAACTTCCAGCACCCTTGTTCCAATCCCAGAGGGATTGGAAGACGGGTGGTGGAAGGAACTTCCAGCACCCTTTTTCCAATCCCAGAGGGATTGGAAGACGGGTGGTGGAAGGAACTTCCAGCACCCTTTTTCCAATCCCAGAGGGATTGGAGACGGGTGGTGGAAGGAACTTCCAGCACCCTTTTTCCAATCCCAGAGGGATTGGAAGACGGGTGGTGGAAGGAACTTCCAGCACCCTTGTTCCAATCCCAGAGGGATTCGAAGACGGGTGGTGGAAGGAACTTCCAGCACCCTTGTTCCAATCCCAGAGGGATTGGAAGACGGGTGGTGGAAGGAACTTCCAGCACCCTTGTTCCAATCCCAGAGGGATTGGAAGACGGGTGGTGGAAGGAACTTCCAGCACCCTTGTTCCAATCCCAGAGGGATTGGAAGACGGGTGGTGGAAGGAACTTCCAGCACCCTTGTTCCAATCCCAGAGGGATTGGAAGACGGGTGGTGGAAGGAACTTCCAGCACCCTTGTTCCAATCCCAGAGGGATTGGAAGACGGGTGGTGGAAGGAACTTCCAGCACCCTTGTTCCAATCCCAGAGGGATTGGAAGACGGGTGGTGGAAGGAACTTCCAGCACCCTTGTTCCAATCCCAGAGGGATTGGAAGACGGGTGGTGGAAGGAACTTCCAGCACCCTTGTTCCAATCCCAGAGGGATTGGAAGACGGGTGGTGGAAGGAACTTCCAGCACCCTTGTTCCAATCCCAGAGGGATTGGAAGACGGGTGGTGGAAGGAACTTCCAGCACCCTTGTTCCAATCCCAGAGGGATTGGAAGACGGGTGGTGGAAGGAACTTCCAGCACCCTTGTTCCAATCCCAGAGGGATGGAAGACGGGTGGTGGAAGGAACTTCCAGCACCCTTGTTCCAATCCCAGAGGGATGGGAAGACGGGTGGTGGAAGGAACTTCCAGCACCCTTGTTCCAATCCCAGAGGGATGGGAAGACGGGTGGTGGAAGGAACTTCCAGCACCCTTGTTCCAATCCCAGAGGGATTGGAAGACGGGTGGTGGAAGGAACTTCCAGCACCCTTGTTCCAATCCCAGAGGGATTCGAAGACGGGTGGTGGAAGGAACTTCCAGCACCCTTGTTCCAATCCCAGAGGGATTCGAAGACGGGTGGTGGAAGGAACTTCCAGCACCCTTGTTCCAATCCCAGAGGGATTCGAAGACGGGGTGGTGGAAGGAACTTCCAGCACCCTTGTTCCAATCCCAGAGGGATTGGAAGACGGGGTGGTGGAAGGAACTTCCAGCACCCTTGTTCCAATCCCAGAGGGATTGGAAGACGGGTGGTGGAAGGAACTTCCAGCACCCTTGTTCCAATCCCAGAGGGATTGGAAGACGGGTGGTGGAAGGAACTTCCAGCACCCTTGTTCCAATCCCAGAGGGATTGGAAGACGGGTGGTGGAAGGAACTTCCAGCACCCTTGTTCCAATCCCAGAGGGATTGGAAGACGGGTGGTGGAAGGAACTTCCAGCACCCTTGTTCCAATCCCAGAGGGATTGGAAGACGGGTGGTGGAAGGAACTTCCAGCACCCTTGTTCCAATCCCAGAGGGATTGGAAGACGGGGTGGTGGAAGGAACTTCCAGCACCCTTGTTCCAATCCCAGAGGGATTGGAAGACGGGTGGTGGAAGGAACTTCCAGCACCCTTGTTCCAATCCCAGAGGGATTGGAAGACGGGTGGTGGAAGGAACTTCCAGCACCCTTGTTCCAATCCCAGAGGGATTCGAAGACGGGTGGTGGAAGGAACTTCCAGCACCCTTGTTCCAATCCCAGAGGGATTGGAAGACGGGTGGTGGAAGGAACTTCCAGCACCCTTGTTCCAATCCCAGAGGGATTCGAAGACGGGTGGTGGAAGGAACTTCCAGCACCCTTGTTCCAATCCCAGAGGGATTCGAAGACGGGTGGTGGAAGGAACTTCCAGCACCCTTGTTCCAATCCCAGAGGGATTCGAAGACGGGTGGTGGAAGGAACTTCCAGCACCCTTGTTCCAATCCCAGAGGGATTCGAAGACGGGTGGTGGAAGGAACTTCCAGCACCCTTGTTCCAATCCCAGAGGGATTCGAAGACGGGTGGTGGAAGGAACTTCCAGCACCCTTGTTCCAATCCCAGAGGGATTCGAAGACGGGTGGGTGGAAGGAACTTCCAGCACCCTTGTTCCAATCCCAGAGGGATTCGAAGACGGGTGGTGGAAGGAACTTCCAGCACCCTTGTTCCAATCCCAGAGGGATTCGAAGACGGGTGGTGGAAGGAACTTCCAGCACCCTTGTTCCAATCCCAGAGGGATTCGAAGACGGGTGGTGGAAGGAACTTCCAGCACCCTTGTTCCAATCCCAGAGGGATTCGAAGACGGGTGGTGGAAGGAACTTCCAGCACCCTTGTTCCAATCCCAGAGGGATTCGAAGACGGGTGGTGGAAGGAACTTCCAGCACCCTTGTTCCAATCCCAGAGGGATTCGAAGACGGGTGGTGGAAGGAACTTCCAGCACCCTTGTTCCAATCCCAGAGGGATTCGAAGACGGGTGGTGGAAGGAACTTCCAGCACCCTTGTTCCAATCCCAGAGGGATTCGAAGACGGGTGGTGGAAGGAACTTCCAGCACCCTTGTTCCAATCCCAGAGGGATTGGAAGACGGGTGGTGGAAGGAACTTCCAGCACCCTTGTTCCAATCCCAGAGGGATTGGAAGACGGGTGGTGGAAGGAACTTCCAGCACCCTTGTTCCAATCCCAGAGGGATTGGAAGACGGGTGGTGGAAGGAACTTCCAGCACCCTTGTTCCAATCCCAGAGGGATTGGAAGACGGGTGGTGGAAGGAACTTCCAGCACCCTTGTTCCAATCCCAGAGGGATTGGAAGACGGGTGGTGGAAGGAACTTCCAGCACCCTTGTTCCAATCCCAGAGGGATTGGAAGACGGGTGGTGGAAGGAACTTCCAGCACCCTTGTTCCAATCCCAGAGGGATTGGAAGACGGGTGGTGGAAGGAACTTCCAGCACCCTTGTTCCAATCCCAGAGGGATTGGAAGACGGGTGGTGGAAGGAACTTCCAGCACCCTTGTTCCAATCCCAGAGGGATTGGAAGACGGGTGGTGGAAGGAACTTCCAGCACCCTTGTTCCAATCCCAGAGGGATGGGAAGACGGGTGGTGGAAGGAACTTCCAGCACCCTTGTTCCAATCCCAGAGGGATTGGAAGACGGGTGGTGGAAGGAACTTCCAGCACCCTTGTTCCAATCCCAGAGGGATGGGAAGACGGGTGGTGGAAGGAACTTCCAGCACCCTTGTTCCAATCCCAGAGGGATGGGAAGACGGGTGGTGGAAGGAACTTCCAGCACCCTTGTTCCAATCCCAGAGGGATGGGAAGACGGGTGGTGGAAGGAACTTCCAGCACCCTTGTTCCAATCCCAGAGGGATGGGAAGACGGGTGGTGGAAGGAACTTCCAGCACCCTTGTTCCAATCCCAGAGGGATGGGAAGACGGGTGGTGGAAGGAACTTCCAGCACCCTTGTTCCAATCCCAGAGGGATGGGAAGACGGGTGGTGGAAGGAACTTCCAGCACCCTTGTTCCAATCCCAGAGGGATGGGAAGACGGGTGGTGGAAGGAACTTCCAGCACCCTTGTTCCAATCCCAGAGGGATTGGAAGACGGGTGGTGGAAGGAACTTCCAGCACCCTTGTTCCAATCCCAGAGGGATTGGAAGACGGGTGGTGGAAGGAACTTCCAGCACCCTTGTTCCAATCCCAGAGGGATTGGAAGACGGGTGGTGGAAGGAACTTCCAGCACCCTTGTTCCAATCCCAGAGGGATTGGAAGACGGGTGGTGGAAGGAACTTCCAGCACCCTTGTTCCAATCCCAGAGGGATTGGAAGACGGGTGGTGGAAGGAACTTCCAGCACCCTTGTTCCAATCCCAGAGGGATTGGAAGACGGGTGGTGGAAGGAACTTCCAGCACCCTTGTTCCAATCCCAGAGGGATTGGAAGACGGGTGGTGGAAGGAACTTCCAGCACCCTTTTTCCAATCCCAGAGGGATTGGAAGACGGGGTGGTGGAAGGAACTTCCAGCACCCTTGTTCCAATCCCAGAGGGATTGGAAGACGGGTGGTGGAAGGAACTTCCAGCACCCTTGTTCCAATCCCAGAGGGATTGGAAGACGGGTGGTGGAAGGAACTTCCAGCACCCTTTTTCCAATCCCAGAGGGATTGGAAGACGGGTGGTGGAAGGAACTTCCAGCACCCTTGTTCCAATCCCAGAGGGATTGGAAGACGGGTGGTGGAAGGAACTTCCAGCACCCTTGTTCCAATCCCAGAGGGATTGGAAGACGGGTGGTGGAAGGAACTTCCAGCACCCTTGTTCCAATCCCAGAGGGATTGGAAGACGGGTGGTGGAAGGAACTTCCAGCACCCTTGTTCCAATCCCAGAGGGATTGGAAGACGGGTGGTGGAAGGAACTTCCAGCACCCTTGTTCCAATCCCAGAGGGATTGGAAGACGGGTGGTGGAAGGAACTTCCAGCACCCTTGTTCCAATCCCAGAGGGATTGGAAGACGGGTGGTGGAAGGAACTTCCAGCACCCTTGTTCCAATCCCAGAGGGATTGGAAGACGGGGTGGTGGAAGGAACTTCCAGCACCCTTGTTCCAATCCCAGAGGGATTGGAAGACGGGTGGTGGAAGGAACTTCCAGCACCCTTGTTCCAATCCCAGAGGGATTGGAAGACGGGGTGGTGGAAGGAACTTCCAGCACCCTTGTTCCAATCCCAGAGGGATTGGAAGACGGGTGGTGGAAGGAACTTCCAGCACCCTTGTTCCAATCCCAGAGGGATTGGAAGACGGGGTGGTGGAAGGAACTTCCAGCACCCTTGTTCCAATCCCAGAGGGATTGGAAGACGGGTGGTGGAAGGAACTTCCAGCACCCTTGTTCCAATCCCAGAGGGATTGGAAGACGGGGTGGTGGAAGGAACTTCCAGCACCCTTGTTCCAATCCCAGAGGGATTGGAAGACGGGTGGTGGAAGGAACTTCCAGCACCCTTGTTCCAATCCCAGAGGGATTGGAAGACGGGTGGTGGAAGGAACTTCCAGCACCCTTGTTCCAATCCCAGAGGGATTGGAAGACGGGTGGTGGAAGGAACTTCCAGCACCCTTGTTCCAATCCCAGAGGGATTGGAAGACGGGTGGTGGAAGGAACTTCCAGCACCCTTGTTCCAATCCCAGAGGGATTGGAAGACGGGTGGTGGAAGGAACTTCCAGCACCCTTGTTCCAATCCCAGAGGGATTGGAAGACGGGTGGTGGAAGGAACTTCCAGCACCCTTGTTCCAATCCCAGAGGGATTGGAAGACGGGTGGTGGAAGGAACTTCCAGCACCCTTGTTCCAATCCCAGAGGGATTGGAAGACGGGTGGTGGAAGGAACTTCCAGCACCCTTGTTCCAATCCCAGAGGGATTGGAAGACGGGTGGTGGAAGGAACTTCCAGCACCCTTTTTCCAATCCCAGAGGGATTGGAAGACGGGTGGTGGAAGGAACTTCCAGCACCCTTGTTCCAATCCCAGAGGGATTGGAAGACGGGGGGGGGTGGAAGGAACTTCCAGCACCCTTGTGCCAATCCCAGAGGGATTGGAAGACGGGGGGGGGGTGGAAGGAACTTCCAGCACCCTTGTGCCAATCCCAGAGGGATTGGAAGACGGGGGGGGGTGGAAGGAACTTCCAGCACCCTTGTGCCAATCCCAGAGGGATTGGAAGACGGGGGGGGGGTGGAAGGAACTTCCAGCACCCTTGTGCCAATCCCAGAGGGATTGGAAGACGGGGGGGGGTGGAAGGAACTTCCAGCACCCTTGTGCCAATCCCAGAGGGATTGGAAGACGGGGGGGGGGTGGAAGGAACTTCCAGCACCCTTGTGCCAATCCCAGAGGGATTGGAAGACGGGGGGGGGGGTGGAAGGAACTTCCAGCACCCTTGTGCCAATCCCAGAGGGATTGGAAGACGGGGGGGGGGGTGGAAGGAACTTCCAGCACCCTTGTGCCAATCCCAGAGGGATTGGAAGACGGGGGGGGGTGGAAGGAACTTCCAGCACCCTTGTTCCAATCCCAGAGGGATTGGAAGACGGGGTGGTGGAAGGAACTTCCAGCACCCTTGTTCCAATCCCAGAGGGATTGGAAGACGGGGGGGGGTGGAAGGAACTTCCAGCACCCTTGTTCCAATCCCAGAGGGATTGGAAGACGGGGGGGGTGGAAGGAACTTCCAGCACCCTTGTTCCAATCCCAGAGGGATTCGAAGACGGGGGGGGTGGAAGGAACTTCCAGCACCCTTGTGCCAATCCCAGAGGGATTGGAAGACGGGGGGGTGGAAGGAACTTCCAGCACCCTTGTGCCAATCCCAGAGGGATTGGAAGACGGGGTGGTGGAAGGAACTTCCAGCACCCTTGTGCCAATCCCAGAGGGATTGGAAGACGGGGGGGGTGGAAGGAACTTCCAGCACCCTTGTGCCAATCCCAGAGGGATTGGAAGACGGGGGGGGTGGAAGGAACTTCCAGCACCCTTGTGCCAATCCCAGAGGGATTGGAAGACGGGGGGGGGTGGAAGGAACTTCCAGCACCCTTGTGCCAATCCCAGAGGGATTGGAAGACGGGGGGGGGTGGAAGGAACTTCCAGCACCCTTGTGCCAATCCCAGAGGGATTGGAAGACGGGGGGGGTGGAAGGAACTTCCAGCACCCTTGTGCCAATCCCAGAGGGATTGGAAGACGGGGGGGGTGGAAGGAACTTCCAGCACCCTTGTGCCAATCCCAGAGGGATTGGAAGACGGGGGGGGGTGGAAGGAACTTCCAGCACCCTTGTGCCAATCCCAGAGGGATTGGAAGACGGGGGGGGTGGAAGGAACTTCCAGCACCCTTGTGCCAATCCCAGAGGGATTGGAAGACGGGGGGGGTGGAAGGAACTTCCAGCACCCTTGTGCCAATCCCAGAGGGATTGGAAGACGGGGGGGGTGGAAGGAACTTCCAGCACCCTTGTGCCAATCCCAGAGGGATTGGAAGACGGGGGGGGTGGAAGGAACTTCCAGCACCCTTGTGCCAATCCCAGAGGGATTGGAAGACGGGGGGGTGGAAGGAACTTCCAGCACCCTTGTGCCAATCCCAGAGGGATTGGAAGACGGGGGGGTGGAAGGAACTTCCAGCACCCTTGTGCCAATCCCAGAGGGATTGGAAGACGGGGGGGTGGAAGGAACTTCCAGCACCCTTGTGCCAATCCCAGAGGGATTGGAAGACGGGGGGGTGGAAGGAACTTCCAGCACCCTTGTGCCAATCCCAGAGGGATTGGAAGACGGGGGGGTGGAAGGAACTTCCAGCACCCTTGTGCCAATCCCAGAGGGATTGGAAGACGGGGGGGTGGAAGGAACTTCCAGCACCCTTGTGCCAATCCCAGAGGGATTGGAAGACGGGGGGGGTGGAAGGAACTTCCAGCACCCTTGTGCCAATCCCAGAGGGATTGGAAGACGGGGGGGTGGAAGGAACTTCCAGCACCCTTGTGCCAATCCCAGAGGGATTGGAAGACGGGGGGGTGGAAGGAACTTCCAGCACCCTTGTTCCAATCCCAGAGGGATTGGAAGACGGGGGGGTGGAAGGAACTTCCAGCACCCTTGTTCCAATCCCAGAGGGATTGGAAGACGGGGGGGTGGAAGGAACTTCCAGCACCCTTGTTCCAATCCCAGAGGGATTGGAAGACGGGGGGGTGGAAGGAACTTCCAGCACCCTTGTTCCAATCCCAGAGGGATTGGAAGACGGGGGGGTGGAAGGAACTTCCAGCACCCTTTTTCCAATCCCAGAGGGATTGGAAGACGGGGGGGTGGAAGGAACTTCCAGCACCCTTTTTCCAATCCCAGAGGGATTGGAAGACGGGGGGGTGGAAGGAACTTCCAGCACCCTTTTTCCAATCCCAGAGGGATTGGAAGACGGGGTGGTGGAAGGAACTTCCAGCACCCTTTTTCCAATCCCAGAGGGATTGGAAGACGGGGTGGTGGAAGGAACTTCCAGCACCCTTTTTCCAATCCCAGAGGGATTGGAAGACGGGTGGTGGAAGGAACTTCCAGCACCCTTTTTCCAATCCCAGAGGGATTGGAAGACGGGGTGGTGGAAGGAACTTCCAGCACCCTTTTTCCAATCCCAGAGGGATTGGAAGACGGGGTGGTGGAAGGAACTTCCAGCACCCTTTTTCCAATCCCAGAGGGATTGGAAGACGGGTGGTGGAAGGAACTTCCAGCACCCTTTTTCCAATCCCAGAGGGATTGGAAGACGGGGGGGTGGAAGGAACTTCCAGCACCCTTTTTCCAATCCCAGAGGGATTGGAAGACGGGGGGGTGGAAGGAACTTCCAGCACCCTTTTTCCAATCCCAGAGGGATTGGAAGACGGGGTGGTGGAAGGAACTTCCAGCACCCTTTTTCCAATCCCAGAGGGATTGGAAGACGGGGTGGTGGAAGGAACTTCCAGCACCCTTTTTCCAATCCCAGAGGGATTGGAAGACGGGTGGTGGAAGGAACTTCCAGCACCCTTTTTCCAATCCCAGAGGGATTGGAAGACGGGGTGGTGGAAGGAACTTCCAGCACCCTTTTTCCAATCCCAGAGGGATTGGAAGACGGGGTGGTGGAAGGAACTTCCAGCACCCTTTTTCCAATCCCAGAGGGATTGGAAGACGGGTGGTGGAAGGAACTTCCAGCACCCTTTTTCCAATCCCAGAGGGATTGGAAGACGGGTGGTGGAAGGAACTTCCAGCACCCTTTTTCCAATCCCAGAGGGATTGGAAGACGGGTGGTGGAAGGAACTTCCAGCACCCTTTTTCCAATCCCAGAGGGATTGGAAGACGGGTGGTGGAAGGAACTTCCAGCACCCTTTTTCCAATCCCAGAGGGATTGGAAGACGGGTGGTGGAAGGAACTTCCAGCACCCTTTTTCCAATCCCAGAGGGATTGGAAGACGGGTGGTGGAAGGAACTTCCAGCACCCTTTTTCCAATCCCAGAGGGATTGGAAGACGGGTGGTGGAAGGAACTTCCAGCACCCTTTTTCCAATCCCAGAGGGATTGGAAGACGGGTGGTGGAAGGAACTTCCAGCACCCTTTTTCCAATCCCAGAGGGATTGGAAGACGGGTGGTGGAAGGAACTTCCAGCACCCTTTTTCCAATCCCAGAGGGATTGGAAGACGGGTGGTGGAAGGAACTTCCAGCACCCTTTTTCCAATCCCAGAGGGATTGGAAGACGGGTGGTGGAAGGAACTTCCAGCACCCTTTTTCCAATCCCAGAGGGATTGGAAGACGGGTGGTGGAAGGAACTTCCAGCACCCTTTTTCCAATCCCAGAGGGATTGGAAGACGGGTGGTGGAAGGAACTTCCAGCACCCTTTTTCCAATCCCAGAGGGATTGGAAGACGGGTGGTGGAAGGAACTTCCAGCACCCTTTTTCCAATCCCAGAGGGATTGGAAGACGGGTGGTGGAAGGAACTTCCAGCACCCTTTTTCCAATCCCAGAGGGATTGGAAGACGGGTGGTGGAAGGAACTTCCAGCACCCTTTCCGGGTGTTAATTTATTCATATTTAAGTTTTTGTCTACTCCATGTGTAGTATGATCTGATTGGGAGGAGAGATTGGGAGTACCTCTTGCGCACTTCGTTGTCTTTAACGATACACTTAATTGTTGTCAGTGCAAGGGTCATTATTTATCTCTTTTATTTCCTTATTTTGTCAGCAAATAGTGCTCTTTGCCCCCTGATCGGACAATGACGAAACTGCTAGTTTTAAGGGAGACAGTGGTTGGGATTCTCAGCCGACTTCACAAATGGAATTCTCCCTTTCAAGTGATTTTTTTAATCAGTTGTATACAGGAGCATGTTATTTTTGTTTCGCTTCTTTAACTGTATGTATTAACAATGTTATAAGCAAAATTCTCCATAACTCATTCATCGCGCGAGTATTCAGGAGTTAAAAAGTATAACCCATTCGAACCACGTTCCCAGGGTCTCTCTTCTTCCCGCCCTCTATCTTTCCAGGGGGCAGGAAGAAGAGAGACCCTGGGAATGAGGTTGAACCCATTCTCGCAGATACCATGCAGTTCTTTACAACCTCTGATTTCATTGGACCTGGGTATCACGCAACTCTATTATTTACATGGCTAGGGTCCATTGTTATGTTGTTTGTTTTTATTGATTTATCAGCAAATCAGAGATCTTGTAAGAGATACTGCCCCCATTATCGACACCAAAGATCTTCTCTTTACGCATACCTAAGCGCAAAGAGAGCTCTGGGAAAACCTGTGTCAGATTCAATTTCTCGGGTTAAACGGTAAAATTCATCTGCTTGTTTTGTTATACGGCGTGAGTTTTCCCGTAAAGTAGAAAAGTTTGCAAGAAACCGGAGCGTCTGGGGACAAGAATTAAAAATTTGTCGGAATAACGATAATTGAAACTTCAGAAACGGCGTGATGAAAATTTTTTCTTCAGGTTTGTGTTGATTTTTTTAGTTAGGCTTGTTTAATAGAAAAAGAAATAATTTTGGAAAAGGTGAATGGTGATGCGTAATAAGAGACGTTTTTTTAGACGTTAAGCATGCGTTGTGAGGTCCAGATAACTAGCCTTTGGTCTTACGCGGTCAAAAAAAACCGAAGGCACTGGGGTCGAGAATGGGATGTATCCTTTCCTGCAAAGTTAGCGGTTTTCTAGAAAAAAAGGATAGAAGACAAAAAATTATTGATAGTTTTTAATATTTTCTTACAGAAGCAAAAAAAACCTTCAATAAACTTTTTTAGACTTTCACTTAGCTTGGGGCGCGTTCAGACATGGTTGGACATGGAGCGGGGCTCAGACAGAACACAAATGTGAACGTTACTTTTTGTTGGTACTCCTGTGATAAACCAACCTTCGCGTGGGATGGGCACAGCATTCAAGAGTGATACTTGGGCACGATTTGCTGGGTACACAAATTTTACTCCTGTCTCGGAATACTGTAATAGGACGTTACAAAATTTCCTAATATCTCACGCCCAAACTGCAATAAGATGCGATTTTTTAAAAACGACATCAAAAATGCCCCGTCTTATAGTATATTCAAGCGTATGATCAAACCATTTTTAAGGGTCAGACAGAATGTAACCTAAATACCTTAACACCTTACATCTATATTTTCCTCTAAACACACTTATATACTTAAAAAACGACTTTTTTTTCCTTTATTTCTTAAAATGCCGCCTAGTATTTAAATTGCCCGTGGGGGGAAATCTCTATTCCTCATAAGCTCGGCTTCTTGGAGATTTCCCCGCCACAGTCACTCCTCCCAAGTTATGTATAAATTTTAAATTTAATGTTAATTAACCTATTTATTAATGTTTTTTTTTCTCCTTGTAATTCATTGTGTGTGGCAAAATAAATAAAATAAAAAGAAAAAAAGAAAAAATCTCATCAAATACGTTTGTGACGTCACCGCTTAATGGTCCACGATCTATCCATCAAAAAGTCCAACTCCGAGGCGTTCTGTTCAAACTGGCATATTTTGTCAAGATTTCTTTGACTTTTAATAAGAGACAAAGAAAACAAGACTAAATATATATGTTTTGCAGGAAGCCTCGAAGCCATGTTATTATAAACAGATGAAATGGATAAAGTTAATATTATACAAACAAAAATACAGGTGTGGCTTTTACACTGGGCCCCAGCATAATTCACCAGAAGGACTGATTTTTATACATAACTACATGGAATTCAAGAATTTACAAAATCACTATTATTTCTGGCCTTGAGTCGTATGTTATTTGCATTCGTCACTAACGACAGTTTTGATCAATGGACGAAACTTTATTTAAATAATGAAAAACTACCCTAAACGGTTTTAAAAAGCCCTTAAATTATCCTAGCATCTGCATCAACTCAAACTCTATTTCGCCACAGTCAAGATGTTTTCTACACAACAAGAAATTTTGCCAAATGATCTTCAAGCCGCTGCCACATTACACGGTTAATCATGAATTGTTCATGAAGCCAGCAATTATAAGTAGCAGCGTACAAATATCAGGCTAATTGTTTCAAAAGGAAACACAACCGACGATCTTTTTGTTGGTCCCCCAATAACCTCTGCCATCAAAATCGCAAATATTGTTCGCACTATGATAGGCAAAAAATACTAGAAAACCAACATAAAGATGTAAACAACTTGACGCATTTACTGTAAACTATATAATAATAATAATAATAATAATAATAATAATAATAATAATAATAATAATAATAATAATAATAATAATAATAATAATAAAGATCTTTATTATTAACAACTTCCAACCCACAGACAAACGTGTGAGTTAAAAAATCAAATTACACCCAGGAGTCAGTTTGAGGACCTTCAGTTCCTGGCAATTTACACATTTTCTTTCTGTTCTTATCCACCTGAAAGTACTGTGGTTCCTATTGTAGCTGCTTACTGTCTTACGCCAGCGGTAACAGTTGGACACCACCAGCATGCTCAAGATCCTGATAACCGCCCATATCCCCCATTTCTATCTCATCTGGTGCACCCCTTAGCACCCTTCGTCAGTGTGCATCATTGTATGCTTTGTCACCATCTTTGGCAAACCTCGGTAGATGGCCGCTCTGTTTGGATTCGTATCATTGAGGTTTGAGAAGCGATGTCTCGTCGAATCTTACCAGTCGAGGCTCTGTTATGAAAAACGCTGGAGGTCATTGTCTTCCTCGTGGTATAGTTATGTCTTCGCAGGGGCGAGGTGTTGGAGGCACATGTCCAAACTCGTCGCCTATTTCTTTCGGAAATTCCCAGCCCTCTTTTTTCAGTGAACTTCTAAGAGGCCCTAGATTCTAAATAGTTTTTAAACCTGCGTTGTACAAACAAAAAAGCACTGTTAGCTTGCATCATTTCTATCAAACTACTGATCTTGTCTTACAGTTAAAAACATCGCCATTGCAATTTGTTCATGTTTCTAAGGTAACGTAACAAATGCTGCCATACTTAAAGTGCAAATGAAGTGAAATAAATTATTTCACTACCATTTTTTTATGGGTAAATAAGTCACTTGAAGTGGTGGGAACATATTTTAACAGGCAACTTGGGCATATTAGACAAGGACTTGGGTTCTAGTGACGTCATTAGTGTGTTAACAACTGAGCGCGTCACTTGTTTTACAGTGGAGTTTTGGCAACTTGTGGAAGGATTCTTTCGATTAAATAGTTTTGAAAGCGACGCATATTTTAGCCCCGGGTTCGTCCTCTTCTCCGCCAGGTTTTGTTGTGATCGTACACAAGAACGACGTCACAAATACATTGTTTCTATCTTTTTGGCCGTGCTCAAAATTTCGCAAATTTCAAGACCTGGCTGGACTTTTTAAATCGCTGAAATAGTGGATCCTCTTTGCGCAAGAGGAAAGCGACTGAAAATGAAATAAAGGTGATATAAACAACATAAAACCCTAAAACAAAACGGTTGTGAAATTTCACTTCATGTGCACTTTAAATGAGCTATGTAACGTGTATTTTGAGGTTTTTGGGTCAAAACTGCCGCAAATTAAACCTAAGTACCTTTGTTATATATGCTTGTAAAATTCATTAATAATTCATAAGGGTACTAACAAATAGAAATGAGCCATTCCAATCACATGGTTACCCTGTAAACCAGATACAGCTCACTAGTGAGTTGTATCTGATATGTAAATTAGCTACAACCACTAGTGGTTGTAGCTAATTTACATGTGAATGTGAATTTCACAAGTTGTTTACTACATTCGCGTCCGTGTTGTATCGGCACTATGCATTCACTCGGCTGCGCCTTGTGATTGTATAGGCCGATACAACACTCCCGCTCATGTAGTAAACATTACTTAAGAGGAAGATATCAAGAGTATAAGTACCTTTGTTATAAATGCTTACAGACCATTAAGAGGAGATATCAAGAGAATAAGTACCTTGTTATAAATGCTTACAGACCATTAAGAGGAGATATCAAGAGAATAAGTACCTTTGTCATAAATGCTTACAGACCATTAAGAGGAGATATCAAGAGAATAAGTACCTTGTTATAAATGCTTACAGACCATTAAGAGGAGATATCAAGAGAATAAGTACCTTTGTTATAAATGCTTACAGATCGTTAAGAGGAAGATACAGCTGTATCAACGGAATAAGTACCTTTGTTATATATGCTTACAGACCATTAAGAGGAAGATACAGCTGTATCAAGGGAATAAGTACCTTTGTTATATATGCTTACAGACCATTAAGAGGAGATATCAAGAGAATAAGTGCCTTTGTTATAAATGCTTACAGACCATTAAGAGGGGATATCAAGAGAATAAGTACCTTTGTTATAAATGCTTACAGACCATCAAGAGGAAGATATCAAGAGAATAAGTACCTTTGTTATATATGCTTATAGACCATTAAGAGGAAGATATCAAGAGAATAAGTACCTTTGTTATAAATGCTTACAGACCATTAAGAGGAAGATATCAAGAGAATAAGTACCTTTGTTATATATGCTTATAGACCATTAAGAGGAAGATATCAAGAGATGATAATTACCTTTGTTGTATATGCTTACAGACCATTAAGAGAAAGATATCAAGAGAATAAGTACCTTTGTTATAAATGCTTACAGACCATTAAGAGGAAGATATCAAGAGAATAAGTACCTTTGTTATAAATGCTTACAGACCATTAAGAAGAAGATATCAAGAGAATAAGTACCTTTGTTATAAATGCTTACAGACCATTAAGAGGAAGACATCAAGAGAATAAGTACCTTTGTTATAAATGCTTACAAACCATTAAGAGGAACATATCAAGAGAATAAGTACCTCTGTTATATATGCTTACAGACCATTAAGAGGAGATATCAAGAGAATAAGTACCTTTGTTATATATGCTTACAGACCATTAAGAGGAGATATCAAGAGAATAAGTACCTTTGTTATAAATGCTTACAGACCATTAAGAGGAGATATCAAGAGAACAAGTACCTTTGTTATAAATGCTTACAGACCATTAAGAGGAGATATCAAGAGAATAAGTACCTTTGTTATACAAGAAATGCTTACAGACCATTAAGAGGAGATATCATGAGAATAAGTACCTTTGTTATAAATGCTTACAGACCATTAAGAGGAGATATCAAGAGAATAAGTACCTTTGTTTTAAATGCTTACAGACCATTAAGAGGAAGATACAGCTGTATCAAGGGAATAAGTACCTTTGTTATATATGCTTACAGACCATTAAGAGGAGATATCAAGAGAATAAGTACCTTTGTTATAAATGCTTACAGACCATTAAGAGGAGATATCAAGAGAATAAGTACCTTTGTTATAAATGCTTACAGACCATTAAGAGGAAGATATCAAGAGAATTTTCGAACAGAAAATAAGACATAATCAGAGTTTTTTACGACACAAGGCGATGAAATTGAAGAAATTGACCAGTAATAATAATAATAATAATAACAATAATAATAATAATTTCTTTGATTATGATTGTGTTGTCACAGTTGCAATTTATTTGCACCCTGCATGGTCATCTGCAGCCCAACACAATTATGTTTACTCTTAGAGTACAAGTAGAATTATTTTAAACAAAATTAAACCATTATTTTTGGGTTTCCACTGATATAAAGATGTCTTTTGGGATTTTTAAAGTGACAATAAAAATGGTGACATAGCTCCTTTAATAGCTCCTTTTCTTTTTTTATACGCGCCTGTGGCCCATCATGGCCGTAAACCTTTTCCGGCCCAGGAAAAAAGTTATCAAGATTTTCGAGAAGTGGCCCCTGGTCTTGGTTGTTCAAACTGTGACTCCCATGCGTTTTCAAAGAGTTAAAACTCTCATCAACTCCCACTGATTCTCTTTTTTCGTTTGATCCAGTAATCATAAACTAATGCAAGGATACCCAGTGGTATTTATGTCACTGATGATACTAAACTAACTTCCTAACAGAACTTACTTCACAAGATAAAAGGTTCTGTGAAACTCCTATGGCAACTTTTTTGACCTGAAAAGATTGAAAAAATAATAATGTTGAATATCAAACAAGCGATCAGCTTTTTCTACTGTTCACAGTCAACACACTTCAGTTTCAGCCCCTTGTAAATGACTATCTCTCAAAAGCCACAACTTTACCTGTTTCCGAGGGTAGGCGCTTATCAATCAAAGATTTCACACCAAAACAATCTGATTGAAATTTCCATGTATTTCAACTAAAAGAGGTTTCCAACGATTGCACACTAGCATAGAAATCAGGCCACACTCAATACTTTTTTGCCACCTACCTCATCTGTCAATGTTCTTTTTAACAATTGAATCAATGCTTCAATGCCATATGGCAATCGGCAACAACCAGCTGAAAAGGAGTACAAAAAAAAATGCTTTCAACAAACAAGAACACTGTGGTGGTCAGCTTGCAGTGAAGCAATCTAGCAGGGCTGTCACTAAGATTTCAAGTTGCTGGGTATATGCAATTAGTAGGCGGGGAATTCAACAGCTAGTAAGTTCTTTTCGTTTTATTTTTCTTTTGTTTCCTATGAAAGTAGCCGGGGGTTCATGCTCATAGAAGCCGGGGGAAATCCCCAGCCCCCGGCCCCCGGCCCCTAATGACAGCCCTGAATCTAGTCCACTGGGATAAAAGAGGTTTGTTTCCCTGATATAAACATTTTGAATTCACACTATCTTCCTTCATATGATTTATACTTCCTTCGCTCCAGACCTTTTGATGAAAGGTGACAGTCCTTGTACCATTTGTGACATCATTGCGACAAAAGATGTCTTTTAGTTTGATGACCAACTTATGCAGGATGAAGAAGGCTTCCAAAGAGTACTCAAATGAGAGCGATCCCCTGAACTGGGCCAGAGATACACAAAATTTTGCTTTGTCTGTATGCCTATAATCAAAAAGTGATACACTAGCCCTTGACAGGAATTAAGGACATTTAGTTGCAGGTTGCAAACAACGTTTTGGCCAGTTTGGTTGCAATTGTTTAAAAAAACAGCATTAATGGCTAAAAATTGCCCCTAAAACTTCAAAATTTTGAAGTTCTTCACTCACTTTCATACAGAATTTACTATTTCATAATTCAAACTACTATCTCCAACAGTTTTGTGCCACCACTAATGGCTTGGGAGTTTTTGGAATAACACTGTACAATATTCAAATGAAAGCTTCTGAGCAGCTTGTTTCTGTGACACAGTAGATAGATAGATAGATAGATAGATAGATAGATAGATAGTTTAGATAGTTTATTTATATAAAACGTCGCAGCCAATAGGCTGAATTACACTGTATGTCCTATAATATTTACAATAATAAAACAATGATAAACTATAATAATAATAACAAAAATATTTACAATTGAAAACTTATCACTAGTTAAAATTCACAAAATTGTTCAAAAGTCCTAGGCTTTAAAAATATTTACAAGATCATGGCATTGTGCATTACCATACACAATGAAGAAGAGAGTTATAACTTAATAGAATTAACTCTTTCTTACTTCCCTCCTTTTTGATCAAACAAATGTTAAGTTTTAAAATGCATGTACTAGTATCAACATAAGTGGGAACAACACAGCAATCAAAACTTGGAAAACACTACGACACCAATGATCAGGTTCTCTTTTTCTCTGGAAAATTCAGCAACATTCGTATGTGAAATCTCAAGGTAAGTCAACAGGAGAAAGACTTCTTTTTTCTGTGTCTCATCTTGAGTTTCAATGTGGGCAAAGATTGGCAACTATATGGCAAAGGAGGGTAAAAGACATTACTGACAGGAGAATCCTGTCACTCCACAACAAACTGAAATAAAAGATAGAACAACTAGACTCTAATGTCAACTCACATTTCCAACATCTACAGTTTGCAAGTTAATCTTCGTGTTTGCTCCACACTAAAACTTGTCTTTTGTGTCACAAATCTGTTTCAATTCAATGATACCAGTGCAGGTGTCCCCTTTATCTCCAAATAATTTATTTGAAAGTAAATGTTTGAATCTGTTCCTGCATTCTTCACATTGCCTGTCTTTATCCTTACACTGTAATCAGCAACTGTAATGAAAATAACATTTACATGAATAGTCTCTAATGCAGCTGAGATATGGGCCTCATTCACACCCTTCAGCTTCCTGAAACAAAATGAAGACCTGTTCCAAATGCCAGGTTACTGCTGTGCAGAACACAATACAAGTCAGGAATTACATTATGTAGCCATTTAAAAACATTACATGGATTGTACTTTGCTATTAACCACACTGGTACCAATTTACTGGTCTCAAATAGCATGCCATGATGCCGAACCAACAACTTAATAAATAAATGCTATGAACGTATTTTAATGAGCTGTATAAAATATCCACTTTAAAAGAATTTTAATGCTTTTATAAACATTTCTCTAAAAGGCAGACATGATATTATTTTCACATAACATGTCTCTAAACTGTCCAGTTAAAATTCTCTGCAAATCAAATTTAATAGGAAAACTAATACTCAAGAGAGTTGTTTCTTGCATTTTATCATTTTGGTATGTTAACTTGATGCTTTTGCAACAATCTGCATGTATTTCATGGCAGGCCGCAGATGGTAAGCCGGCAAACTCCCTCTTCTGTTTGTATCAGGCTTAATGCTGTAAAAATGTGCTCCATGTTCCTAACCTGAAGTAAATACCTTACCAGGTTGTTTTGGATAAAAGTTCTTTGTCGGCAGATCCCATGCCCTGCTCCCTTGCTACCCAGACATGGAACAGAATGATGTCAGGTGCTCCCCCTGTACAGCACTGTTTAGTATTGCCTCCTCCACATACCAGTCTACCACAGGACCACACCCATCATGACCCATATGCAGCTTTTCGATCTGAAAACAATTAAAACAAATTTGTCAAAATAAGTGTTTGTCTTTGCACATGAGGTTCTCCAGGGGTAAAATAGCTTTAAAATGCTTCAGACATTCACTTCTTCTGGCAAATAAAAAAATATTGTATTAACTCCATTAACTTCGCTTAACTCCATTAACTTCGCTTATAAGCACTTATAATGAAAACAGTAACTTTCAGCTGATTCAATTTTGTTTATTTTCACGGCTTATCTGAAATAGTGTGACAAATTGCGTGACACATTTAAAACCTTTGTAAATTTTGTGAAAGATTATAACACTGGCTTTGTAGCATTTATAGAATTTTTATGACGTCATGTGAAAACCAAGAATAGTCAAACCTCCCACTGTGAGCAAAATGTTAACTCTTTAATGCATCAGTCAATTCCAACAGTGCCCCTCCCCCCCTCCGGGCAACCCCGGAGCATTTGCTCACATTGTCAGTCCCTGGGGTGGGGAATTAGCAATGTTTTCGCGGCCCGGGGATGGGGCATTTGCCTACCCCCAGGCTACCCCCTGGCATTTGACTCACATGTGGTTTCTGTAGAGTTTCGTAAACATGGAAGAATTTCTCTGTAGACTACGAGCAGTCCCTCTTTCCCAGCTTAGTCCGTCGAGCGAGAAACAAAAAAACATTAGCGAACGGATAATGGCCGCACGAAACTAGGGGCGAGGCAGGCGCGTGGGAAAAGAGAGACTACAGACTAAGCCCAGGCGTTTGAATTATTAGTTGCTCTCACAACTCAAAAATCTGATTGGCTCTTGATCGAAGATCTTTCAACAAGCGGTAACGCCGCAGTGAAGAGTTGTCAACACTCGAGATCAATGTCATGGCTGACAAGCTCCAGGAATGTTTATCTCGATTCCGAGTTCAATCATTGAAACCAGAGCAGATCGAAGCGCTTGAAGCTCTTATCGAAGGATGCGATGTCGTTGCTATTTTGCCTACTGGGTTCGGAAAGAGCCTTATATATCAATTGTTTTGCCAAACAAAACTCTCTTCGAACCCAAAAGCAAGTGTTCTTGTGATTTTGCCGCTCAACAACATCGTGGTCGAACAAGTCAACGAATTAACTGAACTTAGCCTTCCTGCCATCCATTTGAAGGAGAACGATGCAGATTGCATGAAAGCCATCTCTGAAGGGAATTTTAGATTTATATTTTGTTGTGCTGAGGCCTGTTTATCGGAGAAATTTCAAACTTTGTTGAATCAGAAAACACAAGGCCGGATATCCAAATGGTGGTTGTTGACGAATCTCACACGGTGTAAAATGGGATTGGCAGGCCTGCACGACTCTTACCTCATGTTTTAAATGCCATTTGCTCCTTCTATAGGTTTTGAACGGGTATTCTACATTTAGCCGTTTGTTAAGGAGGATTTTAGTTTAGACTGAGTTTTTAAACCTTTCAAAAGCCACGTGCAACGGACTAGAGGTCAAGTCTGTCGGTTGTGGTTTCCCGTGGTGTTGCACTTGTAGATTTTGACCTCATTTTAGCGTCCCTTTTTGCCTGGCGGTTGGTGTGTTGTTTTCACCTTTAATATTGGCATGTAGAGTTTTATATAGGAAAGGTTTAAATTTCTCTAACTTTTCTCTCTGAAAAAATACTGGAAAGGATCTGAAATGATCTGTTGGCCGTGAATGTCTTTCCTGCTATTAATGTCACGCTGGACCCAGCCATTTTAGTTTTGTCTTTGCTGGATTTTAATTTTCAGGATCCAGGCTTTATAGCAGAGAGAGTTGTAGCTCAATAAGCTATTCAACTTGCAGAAAGTTGAAGTTTGTTTCAGTCAAGGTTGTAATTTTAGGTTCCATTCGCTGCATGGAGCTCACTGTTTATATTAAAAACTCCGTCGGCAATTTTGACAATCTAGCGACTGCTTCGTTTACACCACTATTTCATTCAAGTGTAAAATGGGGTTGGCAATCTTACCTCATGTTTTAAATGCCATTTGCTCCTTCTATAGGTTTTGAGCGGGTATTCTACATTTAGCCGTTTGTTAAGGAGGATTTTAGTTTAGACTGAGTTTTAAAACCTTTCAAAAGCCGCATGCAACGGACTGAAGGTCAAGTCTGTCGGTTGTGGTTTCCTGTGGTGTTGCGCTTGTTATAACTTTTGAAGTTACATCTACGGACACGGCAAAAATGGTGGCAAGAAGGTTCCTTTGCTGGTCTACCTCTTACGGCTTTTTTCGGAGTATCGTTCGAAGAAGTCATCTCTTTCGCAGCATTTTACTCTCTTCGCACTAAAGGGATTTGGTTTTGGGTTAGATCTCCCGCATTGTGATGACGTAGATTGACAGGATGTCAAGAGAAGAAAATCTGATACCGAAAAATCACTCGGCCGTGAAAGTGCATTTGCCTGGGCTTAGTCTGTAGTCTCTCTTTTCCCGCGCGCCTGCCTCGCTCCTAGTTTCGCGTGGCCATTATCCGTTTGCTAATGTTTTTTCGTTTCTCGCTCGATGGACTAAGCTGGGAAAGAGAGACTGCTCATACATTGTAGTCTAATTTCTCGGCAAAGATGAGGATTTTGTGGCAGATTGGCTCGTCCGTTAAGGCCTTGAAAAGCTTGTGGATGTTCTTAAAGGTATATGTTTTCTCAATTTTTATTGCTTCATTTCCTGTATGCCTATAAAAAGCAACAATTTGAGCTAGCTTTTTTGATCACTCTGTTGCGAGATCTGGAACAATCACAAGTCTTTCGCTTTGTTAATGTTTGGTCTTTTAATATTTCATAGTAAAGATTTTCAGAACAAATGACTTCACAACAAAATATTTATTGTGAATTGATATATATGAAATAAATCATATATGAACTGCGGAAATGAAATCAAATGAAGAATGATCCTCGCAGTTGTGAACGCAATTTAAGCAATTGTAAAAAGAAGCCTGAAAAAAATTCAGGACTTCAACGGGGTTCGGACCCGGTATCACGAGGTTGCGGGTTTGAACCCCGTTGAAGTTCTGAATTTTTTTCAGGCTTCTTTTCGCAATTGCTTAAATTGCATTCACAAATGCGAAGATCATTCTTCATTCGATTTTAAAATATTTATTAATCAATGTACATGTAGCAAACATTTGAAAACAGAATACCGGTACATGGGAACAATAAAATCCAATATTGACTATAGTGTTGTGTTGTCTGTGGGGTCTTGCAATCGCTTGACGGCATTGACTTTAATATTATTTATTAAGTTTCGGCAAGTGCCATTATATATATATATATAAAAAATAGACAATGAAAAGGCAGAACTAGAAAAAAAAATGCTTAAAAAAAACTGAAAAGTGGTACTTTTGATAGGGGACGATCCCGGGGGTGGGGTTTAAAAAAATGCTAATGCACGGGGGTTAGCCCATTGGGGGGGGGGGGGGGGGATGGGCACTGCTGGAACTGACTGATGCATATAAACTCCTGCAAGTGCCAAACATTAATATGCAAGAAAAATTCCCAAATTTCACTTTCTTAAAAAGCTTGAAAAACAAATGGTACGTGTATCGTATATTTCACGAAATCACAACTCAAGTGATAACTTCATAGATAGATGATAAGGCTTACTTAAAGGGAACCTCGGCTGAAAAAGTTTTAGATCCAAAGTATTCGTAATGATTATATTTAACCCAGGCTGGGGTTTTAAGTAGGTATCTCCGTAACTGGTTACTGAATGTGAAGGGTTCTTTTTTCAGTTTAAATTTCCCGCGGGTCGCCATGTTTTCTTATGGTAATTTATGACGTCATTGCGTTGTTGAAGATGTCAATATGGAGTTTACAGAAGAAGATTTCGCGGTAGAACCGTACAATATTCAGGCAAAAATGCATTAAAAGCATATATATATATATTTATAAATTTACGTGATGTTGACTTAAACCGTCGTATTGAAAGCTCACGACAACGCAATGACGCCATAATTTCCCATCAAACTTTGCGAAAACAAACATGGCTGCGCGTGGGAAATCTGAAAAAAAGCAAAAAATGCAGAAACAAAATGCCCAGTATTCAAGAGTTAAAGGTTTGTAATCACCTTCAAAACCCGTAAACCAGTTTAAAAATGATCACGAACTAATGATCTAGAAGAAATTTGTTTTCTAGCCGAGATTCCCTTTAATTTGTCGCATAGTTAATGTAAGTTATAAATAAATAAATAAAATAATGTCCATACTTTCATACTAGTGGTTTCTAGAACATAAAGTTAAGTACAAATTTGCTGTTCTGTTGCAATATGTGAAGAAAGAAAAAGAAAAATTAAAGAAACACGCTATTAATATGTACCTGACATTGAAGATCCTGGCTACAAAATGCAACAGGCGAACGCGCGAAAAATAGGCCACTTCGAAAAATACCATAATAATCTTTGATGTGCACAGTCTCACCGGGGGGAATATACTTCATGCCAGTATGCCATATAGTCGCCCGTCTACCATGTAGTCGCCGGATACCGGGGTGTAATTATTCAAATATGGTAAAAACAGGAATGTCAAATATCACAAAAATAGCACCAAAAAACGAATAACAGTCGTCCGACGTTTCGAGATTACTATTTCTTCATCAGGGACTACAGCAACTGAAAAAAACGGACGCGCGTGATAGAATTTTAAATTTAAAATAAAGTTACGTTCATGTCACGCGCGCGCGCTGTTGAAAGCTTTAGAGAACAACTTAAATGAATGCAAAATCGATATTAAGTCCTCGCGGGTGCAGTGTAATTATTCGGGTACAGTGTAATTATTCAAGTCTCCTTTGTTCGAACAAAGTCATTTGTTGGAGTTGGAGTGACTTTGGTTAGAATCTCTGAATGGCACAATGGCATTCAGAGTACATGTAGGAAAAACTATAATGACGGTAAAACCACAACGACAAACCAATGAAGACAGAGTACCGGATCTATCGTATACCTGGATCAGTAAAAATCTTGAAATAGTGACAATAGTAAAGGTAAAAACGGCAAACTGATACACTTCTGTCTCTATCTTTTTTTCTTGCCGTAAGGATCAGTTTGCCGTTTTTACCTTTACATGTAGGAACGCTAGGATGTAGCATTGTGGGTTCGTATTCGTATACAAATGTACACCGTATGCAAATTGTCAAGAAGTTGAAGCACAGCACGTGCAGTTCGTACTGAAAACAAAAGAAATTGGAAAAATCAGGCTCACATCAAGCAGAGTCCGCGCGCGTTACTCGTTACCCGGGGGAGGGGGAGGGGGGGGGGGTACTCTGCAAATTTTTGGGCGGGGGTTTGCCGCTTCGAAAAACCCTACCCTATCCTAGATCTATTCAGACTCGCTATTTTTCGGAAACTCGTTCACTATCACAGTCTAAGATGCCACGGGTCAGTAAAAAAGCCGTAGTGCCCGCTGTATCGATTTTTAAATGCCATTTGCCAGTAAACTTCGTCTAAACTAAATTCTTCAGGCAACTGATCAGTTTCGCGGAAAATGATACCCTATCCAATTCTAGACCAAAAATCTCTGATTACTATACCCTATCCCAGACTAAACTGCCTGAAAACTATACCCTTCACAGCGGCACATGCCTATACCTATATAGCTCATATATAGGAGTACCCCTCCCCCCCCTCCGCCCCCGGAGTGGTAGTTACGTTGGTAGGAACGTGGTGTATGGGGACAGATATCATCATCATCATCTTTATTTAAAAAACACGGTAAATACATCAGGCATTAACAATTTAATATAAACTACAACTTAACAAGAAACTATGTATGTAAATTAATCTTCTATAATTTAAAAATATAACTAACTATTAAAGAAAAGTAAACTAAATTAAAGCCTGTTTTACATGAATGCCGTGTCGGAATTAATTAAGAATCGTCGGAAATTAGTCAGAGATGTTGCCTGCCTAGCAGCTGAGGGTAGACTGTTCCAGAGGACTGCACCACTATAGTGAAACGACAAACTGCAAGGCTGATCTGACTACGTAAAAAGGTAGATTTTGCGAGACACCAATGCGACAGAAACCGATAAAGCAGGGTAGCAACCTCGGACAGCTTGTTCGCTACACCGCGCTGACGAGCCCCAATACAAGGGCGAAACAGCTGTCCGCGGTTGCTACCCTGCTTTATCGGTTTCTGTCGCATTGATGTCTCGCAAAATCTACCTTTTTACGTAGTCAGATCAGCCTTGCAGTTTGTCGTTTATCTTTGTTCATTTTTTGGCTGATTAGGTCTTTCGTAGATCCTACGTATCGTTTACAGCATTATCGTTTGCGGTCCTTTGCAGATTTTAGTTCTACCACTATAGTGTACCGCCATCTATTTTAACCATTGACTTCCTTGATATGCTTTGCTTACTTGAAGTGCTATGCCTACTTAAGGTGGCTGAACACAGTTTCACTGTACCCATGCGTCATTCATTGTCATTTTAAAACTACTAACGTCTGGGCGCCCAAAATTGGTGAGGCATAGGATTAAGCAACAAGCTATATATTTTGATATTTTTGTTGATTTTTTAGGGTGTTGCCATGGCAACACGGTGGATTGTAAATCAGCCTGCAATATTTGGTTTCGTTTATTTTCAGAAAATCTAGTCGTTAGATTTTGTCCATCACTCGATTTGTCTCCAGTAAAGTCGTAAAAATATTCGAATGTTAACACTGGTCTCATGTAATTTTAACAGAGGGATCTTTCGTAATTTGTGGTTTAATATGTTTGCGTTCTGTAAAAATCTCCTCTGTTAGTTTGCAATTTTTTTATGGCAGGTGAGTTCGCCATATTCGGAACTATTAGGCTAAGGTCAAACGCCGTACTTCACATGAGCCGAACCTAAATACAGTTTAGGTCGACTCAAATTAATTAAGGTCGCCTGTTGAGTCATACGTCGACATCAGCCGTTCTTCACGGCTGGTAAATAAAATCAGTCGAACTTAACTGAGTCAAACGCCGAACTTCACATGAGCCGAACCAATTAATTGAGTTCGGCTCATGTGAAGTACGGCGTTTGACTTGGGCCTTATGGTGCCAAATTTCGTGAAATTCTAACGAGTGGTTCCGTAGAAATCAGCACATTTCCCAACCTCGTTCCCAGGGTCTCTCATCTTCCGGGAAGATGAGAGACCCTGGGAACGAGGTTGCACATTTCCGAGGCAAGTCGCTAAAATATCCAGTCACAATTTTTTGGTCAACTGCGCATGCGTTGCATTTGATTGGGCTCTCGATCCAAAGACAAAAACGACCAAAAAGGCAGTGTTTTTTTTTCCAATGGTTCTATAAATTATCTATTGATTCAACAAACATTTTTACGAACAAAAAATTGTTTGATTTTAAGACGAAAAACAACACTATCGCGGTCCACGCTGAGCAAAATAAAATGATCGCTGAATAGGCCACGTTTGTTTTTCACAAAACTCTGCAAGTGCCGACTCACGTAAGCCTGGTTTCCATATAATCACAACGATCGCAACGATCGCAGCGATCGCAGAAAAAAGTGTTGTGCGACCCTTGCAATCATATGGAAACCAAAACGTTGCGATCGTTGCGATTGCGATCCATTGCGATCCGTTGCGATCGCAGTCGCAACGATCGCAAGGATCGCAACGTTTTGGTCTCCATATGATCGCAAGGGTCGCAAGAATCGCAGCGATCGTCGATCGCAACGATCGTTGCGCTTATATGGAAACCAGGCTATAGAAATTATCCTATCTGTGCGATCGCAATCGCAACGATCGCAACGTCTTGGTTTCCATATGATCGCAAGGGTCACAAGAATCGCAGCGATCGTCGATCGTAACGATCGCTGCAATCGTTGCGATTATATGGAAACCAGGCTGTAAGCAGCTGAAATTGAAGAGCGCGTGCAAACTGTGTTCAGCCCCGCTTATGGAGCCGAATTGCACACATTTTAGGCCCGGTTCAGACGCCGAACTTTTCATGAGCCGAACCTAATACCTTGAATTAAGTACATGAAAAGTTCGGCGTCTGAATCAGTTAAGAACGGCTATTTGAATTTGGAACGGCTCAGCCGTTCTTCCCGCCTGGCTCAGCCGGGAATTTCGGCTTTGGCACGGCTTTGATTCAGACGCCGAACTTTTCATGAGCCGAACCTAATGCATTAAAGTTATTATAACATATTTTACATGCAGTTTCTTGTATGATCACACTTTACCTGAAAACCTCTGTCCTTTCGATTTATTTCTCTTCAAACTGAATTAAGTTCGGCGTCTGAATCAACAGGCGTACTTTTGTTAATTTGGGTCGGTCCAAATTCGAATTAAGTTCGGCTCATGAAAAGTTCGGCGTCTGAACCGGGCCTTAGGCATCCCTGATGAACAGCAAAAGCGATTAAAGTCGATAAATACCCAAAAATTTCACATAAAGCGATGTTAGAAAAAATGGTAGTTCTCAAGATCGCAAAAGAGAAAGTAAACAAAACTTTCAAGGTTTACAAACATAACATCAAGCTACTTTTTACTCATGCGCGTAGCGGCATGAGGTAAGGTTTCGGCTCCGTTTTTCTTGTTATTTTTATTATTTTTACTTTTTGTCACGATTTTGCATGCAAATTTATGCACGTTTATTTTAAATTGTACACTTCCAGTTCATAGCTTTGCCACTTCACTTCTTGTTTAGTGACTTCCGGCTACTCTCACTTCCGGTAAAAGAGCGTTACTCATGTATCACAACAGCCTCTCCTACAACCCTACTTACATTAGCAATGTTCATGTTTGGTATATATAAGACTTAGAAAAATCTCTGGCTTCATTGTGGTACAGCCTTCATGTCCACAACATTCAATAGTAAACAACGTGGTTTGCAGGAACGATGACTGAATGAAAGGAATATAACTCTTCTCCATGTCGGACATCTTCTTATCATGTTTAAAATATATCATAACATTTTCTTACGCATGCGCATGAGTAAAGGCTGCTTGGAGCCTCTTGTTGTAATGTATTTAGATATATTGCAGTGTAATTTAGGGTCGGATTACAGTATCTAGGGTTGAAGCACTGATTTTAGTATTTAGGTTTAAGCACTGATTCCAGTATTTCTGGTGTATTCAAAGGGTTAGTTCTTTCATATGGTCTGGGCTAGCAGCATATTATCTTATATCCCTTAAAAATTACAGTATCCGGCAGCTAGTCCTCGGTGGTGTAGTGGATAGTGTGCATGGAGCAGATCATACGGCCCGGGTTCGATTCCCTACTCTGCTGTTTTTATCTTCTTTTTGTATTGAAATAAAAACTAAGTGTTTAAATAAAAAATAATAAGGGATACACCAAGTACATACCCAACCGACTTTTATGCAACCGCCGGTCACTGAAGACGTGTCCGTTTTGGAGAGGGTTAACTGTATATCACATGATGCTCGAGAAGATAAATGAAAAACACACACAACAGACGTATAAATTATTATACAAGTATTATCCTTTGTTTATTGATTTAAAGACATTTGCTTGAGAGGATTTTTTTGTGCCGAACGAAAAAACAGTACTGGTCAAGGGTAAAACGCTTCCAGTTTAATAGCTAAATGTAGTTCAGCAGGGAGGGGGTGCATTTCTGTGCCAACTTGAATCTCCTCTAGATTATGACACGATACTGAATAACAATATTGCTGTTTGAATTCCCAAAAAATCCCTTCGCACTTCTGCTGCTGGATAAATAGCCTTCCTTTCTCCCCGTTTTCCGCGTTGAGCAAGGAAATCGGATAAGTCTGCGCGCGGGCTACTGGATAAACAAAACTGGGGGTGTGGTTCTTGGTGATACGAGGTTGGGTTAATTCTACAGCTTCTGCCATGTAGCCTTTCTTAAAGTGCCTATCATCCCTAGAACGGTATTTTCAGAATCAACTCTATGAACATTGAATAGTTGAATGGTAAAATATTTCTTGTTTTGAACGTCGCGTTTGTGAGTTATAGGACTTATAGATATTTGAATTTACAAAATGCTAATTAGATGACGTCAACCCGGAAATTTGCCATTATTTCTACGCCAATTTACAATGCTCAGTTTACAGCTTGAGGATAATTTGATAAATACTAAAAATAAATATTACTTGGAGGTGTAAACAAGTAGTTGTATAATAAATGATTCCCGGGTTGACGTCATCTAATTAGCATTTTGTAAATTCAAATCTCTATAACTCACTAACACGACGTTCAAAACAAGAAATATTTTACCATTCAACTATTCAAAGTACATAGAGTTGATTCTGAAAATAACCTTCTCGGGGTGATAGGCACTTTAAGGAAACTTGATCAACCTCCTTTTCATTGAATGTCTAACGGTTTGATGTGTAGTCTTTTGGGTTCTTTATAGTCCCAAATGTTAATAAGCTCTCAAACAGAATTCTCCTGTTTAGAAAATTCGTCACTAATCATATTGATCACTATCTTCCCTCTTGTATGTCCACTCTCGAGTTTAGCGTAAGCTTCATCGGTCTCGGAGAAAGGAAACACTTCTTGAATTACGGGTTTTACCTAAGAGAAAACAAAACAAAAACGTACATTTACAGTTACATATTGCTGAAAAATTAATATTAACCTTTGTTGGTAATTTACATGGCGGCCATGTTAGTGGTCACAATAAAATTTCCAATACTTAGGAAGTAAAACTATTCTTATGAAAACGATTTCTATTTTTTTCTGACCGCGACATTGGCTGCTATAAAGGCGGTTAATGAATCTACTATCAAATGTAGAACGATGTGCGTTATTCGGCAAGTCGTTAAACCACTTCGCTCGTCATTTACAGCGTTTCAAAAAAAAAAAAACAAATGAGCAAGCAAATACATGTAGCCGCCGCCATGCGCGGGAAAACGCGTGTGAGCAAGTCACGATTGGTTTTGGTTTTACTTCCGATTGGTCGAGAAAGTAGTGCGAGATTTTTTAGCCAATCACAAAGCGTAGCAATGCAAAACCAAAGCAATTACGAAATTACTTTCGACACTTTATTGAAAACCGCTCTAACAGTCAACTTACGTACCATTCCCGACTGACAAAGAGATCGGATGTGATTCAGTGCTGCACCGTTTGGCCTAAAGAAACCCCATGAAACCAAACTACCACTGCAAAGAGCCTAAAAATTAAAAAATAATAACATTCACATGAACGGATACGTCAGTAAGCACTTATTCATTTTAAGATCTCGAGCATGAGGTTAGAGTGAAACAAGAGTAAGCTTTATATGTGGCCTGGGAATCCGGTAAAATCGCCCCTAACCAATTCGTCCACTTGCCTACAAGTCGAGCTTAAGAATTTTTTTCGGAGATCGACTACCTGACCGGAAATGAGAAGCGAACAACTTTGAGAAAGTCTAATCTAACCCCTAATATTAAGACATTTTGCCCCTTAGGGCTGGTTCCCACTAGCGACGTAATCGGGAGCGAAGTCGGAGTCGGAAGCGTAAGAAGCCTCATGTTCTAGTGTAAATTAAAAAAAAACGGAGTCGCAATCGGAATTGGAAGGATCAGTAGGTTTCCTTTTTCTTCCGATTCCGTTTCTGCTTTCGTCGCTTACTATCCGCTTCCGTCGTTTTGATTTCCACTAGATCGTAAGGTTCTTACGATTCCGCTTACGATTCCGCTTACGTCGCTGCTGGGAACCAAGCTTAACTGCGGAATGCCGAAAAATGCAAAACGCAGAACAAAAAAAGTAAAATAATCAAACCGTAAAATAATCGGGACTCTTTGGAAGTCACCTGGAATATTTGGAAGTAATATACTAAACACTCGAAATAGTGTAACTGTTTCATCAGATATCCAAACAGATCCAACAACAACAACAATTTATTTCAGTATTCCCATATAAATACATGGTATTACCTAATAAAATTACAATAGAAATAAAAAGAGAAATAAATAAATGTGTGTATGTATTACATCAAATTACAAAAGATTTTCTTAATTCCATACATAAATGAACATAAGCGGCCGTAAGTCGGCATATAAAAGGGTCAACATTATTAAAGAGAAATATGATTTTTGAATTATTATCTAAGTTATTAAAATTGGGATATCTCTTCTTTATATCGTCAAAAAACTTGGAACGTAGATTATTGTAAAGTGGACAAGAAAGTATAAAGTGTAATTCATGTTCAACTTCATTTAATTGACAGAAAGGACAAATTCTGAGATTTTCTGGCGTTTTAGGAATTGTATGTCTGCCAGTCTCGATCAATAATTGGTGATTTCCAAGTCGGAATTTATTCAAGGTCTTTTTATGGATGGGATTATTGATTGTCTTCAAGAAATCAGCTTTGTGGCAATCTGTTCTGAATTGCGAGTAAAACTTAAGCTTTTTGTTACATTTAATCAAATTTAATTGATGTTCGGAAATTTTCTTGCTTAAAGATGGACGTATTTGAGAAAGGAATGCAGAAGGGTCATTTTTGGTTAAATTTGCTGTATTTAAATTGTACGTTTCACATAGCTTGTTTACTTTTTGCGCAAGACAGACCTGATTTTTGATGGCAAGTTCTTTTGATATTGTGAAACATTGTCTGGCAATACTATCTTCTGGTTGATTTTCTAAGTGAATCCAAAATTTTAAGACATTTAAATCAATAAGTTCTTTTAGTGGTAATCGACCAAGTTCATTTCTACAGGCTACGTTTGGGCATTGTTTGTTTACACCTAAAACTTGTTTGCAAAGAGAAACATGTGCTTTTTCAATAATATCTTTCTCCCACGAGTTATAGTCATCTTTATCATAAATACTCCAAACCTCAGAGCCATACATGAGGATAGGGAGGTATAGAGAGTTAAATATTTTGTTTATAACATCAACTGGTAATTTTAAGAAATCAAGATATCGACGAGTTGCAAAGAATGATCTTCTAGTTTTCTCTTTTAAGATCGATTTGTTCTCTTTAAAGCTGCCATTTGTTGAGAACCTGACCCCGAGATATGTGTAACTATTGGTAATTTCAATGTTTTCTCCGTTAATAAAGAAATTGTGCTTTAAAAGGGTAGATTTTCTATGTTTCTTTTCAAATATAATGGTTTTTGTTTTCTTGGTTTTTGTTTTCTTGGTTTTTGTTTTGCGCCTCGTTTTTCAACCCACTTCTCAGTGTTTGGATACCTGATAAAACACTGTTCCTCGTGTTTGGTATATTACTTCCAAATATTCCAGATGACTTCCAAAGAGTCCTTATTATTTCTACACTTAGTCGAACACTCTGAAAGAGATCTTGACATTTCTGATGTTTTTCAACTAACAAAAATGTCAAGATGTCATTCTTAAAAGAATAAATAAAACCAATGTTCTTAGATTTCTGAGACCTGGCTGGCGTTTTCCTGTACTCTTGTTTTAGTATAAATGTATGGTACCTTTTCAAGAGCAGATGAGGTGAAGGATTGTCCAGCAGACAACAGTCCCAGACCTGCTCCAAACTCATCAGTCTTACTAAGGAGGGGTGGGGCAAGTGTTACATAAATAGCACCTTTCCACTTGGATAAAAGACCAGTGTATTTTTCTCCAACATTTCCTCCAAATGGATCAAGGATCACATCAAAACTGAGAGAAAATATAAACTTCATTATTGTGAATGAATCAACTCAAGGGGTGAAGGGCAGATCAAATAGTAATGGTTGCACATTTATGAATTTGAAAGAAATCCAACATTGGTTGCTGATGGTAACTTGCTCACTGCAACCAATCAAAAATTTGCAAACAAAGCGTTTTTTCATGAAATGAAAATGAAATGAAATTTTTTGTGGGAGTTTAATTTTGCAAATTGGTGATGTTTTGTATTTTGCAAAATCTAAGTTTTGCTATTTGGAGACATTGAATGTTTCTGAGGGGAATTTACTTTTGTGATTTGCAGCAAGTACGACTTTAAACTCTGAAAACTTTAAGCCACTACATCAGAAATGAAAATTAGATCAACATGTATGGTATTAAAACAATGGTTCTATTCATTTTGAAAAGATGGCGAACAGTCAGTTGTTCTATCACTGACAATTAAACTAAGCATTGTTTCTTATGCTGGTGGATGTGCTAGGTATGAATTGCTCTTCACCCATTTTTGGATGAAATGGCAATACTTGTAAATCTCACTGGTGGAATAAATATTTGACATTGGGGGGGGGGGGGGGATTTTGCAGGAAGAATATAATTTTTGCAGCAACTTATGTTTGCAATTAGTTAAACATTGCAAAAAATAGAACCCACAATAAAATCATCCCATACCGTAGTTTGTTCTATTGATGGTGTGCACTAATGTCAAAAGAGAGCAAAGGCTCACTAGAGCGCTAAACACTAAACCATGACTCATACCCTCCTAATGATTTCAGTTCATCCTTCATGTTAGCTGTAGTGTAATCTACCACATGATCGGCTCCCAGTCCAGACACAAGCTCCACTGCATCTGTTGCACATGTACTGGTGACATAAGCACCCCAGGCCTTCAACAACTAAACAAATGTACATGTAAAAAGTAAAAAGTCGCGCACTCGAGCCAGAAGGCTCACAACGGCCGGAGCTTAAACCCGGTTTCTATAGCATGAAGCGACTAGGAATATTGCTACTCCCCCCTGGATGGGATGCTAGTCCATCGCAGGGTTACCCCCAGCATTTTGTCGCCGGTACCCATTTATACACCTGGGTGGAGAGAGACAGTGTGGAGTAAAGTTTCTTGTCTAAGGAAACAACACGACGGCAGAGACCAAGCTTCGAACCACCGACCTTCAGGTCGAAAGTCCGACGTGCTAACCACTAGACCACCGTGCCGCCCACAAAATGTACATGCACTTACATTAAAATTGGTAAAAAAACTTTTATGCTTTTATGAAAAAAAAAATAAATATGGCATGACAAAACTGCTGGCTAAGTAAGCTAGATCATTGCCACTACACATGATCTAACTGGCTAACATAAAAAAAAAAATCAGACACAACAGGTGAGTAACTCACTCATGAGCTACAAGTAGCCAAAACCGTTGAAGCTTAACCCAGTCAAGCCAGTCCTTGCCCTTTTTTCTCCTGATCCCCTCCCAACTTTTTTCCCATAATCCTGCCTTTCTGTTTAGCCTCCCTCTCCATGATAGGTTACTTTTTACCTGGATAGCAAAACTTCCAATTCCACCAGATCCACCAAGAACAAGGACACTGTCATTGGAAAAAAACAAGAGTGAATACTGTCATTAAGAACATGCAAGCAACTTGACAAAACTTTGCTTAAGTCCAGTTTCTATAACATTAAGCAACTAGGAGAACTAGAGCTCACCCATGAATGGGATGCTAGTCCACTGCAAGGTTACCTCCCAGATAAGGGTTAGTGATTCAAGGCCTGGTCTCTTTGTCATGTGATTTCTTTAATTGAACAAGAAAAGGAAACTCCATGTTGTATCTCTCCACCCAAGTGTATAAATGGGTACTCATGAGCATAATGTTGATATATGCTCATGGGGTTATATGCTCAGTCACTTCATGCTATGGACACTAGGTTAAGCTCCAGCAGTTGTCGACCAGTTGGCTCAACAAGACTTTTCCTGTTTTCTCTTGTATAAACGGCCTGATGTAGTGCAGTGTCTATCCTTAGAACACAATTTGGAGACATTGGTAGGTCAGGTGTTTATCAGCCTTTTAGCTAAAGTTAAGTGTAAAATCCATAATGTGCGGTTCCAGAAAAAATATCCATACCTTCCATGTGGAGGGTTATTGGAAATCCCAGTGAGGGAGAGTGGCCTCAAAAGCCAAAGATTTAAAGGAAAGTATTAAGCTAAATTGGAATTTCCAGAGGGGGGGAGGGAGGGAGGGGGGGAGGGGGTAGGGATTCCAAACCAAAATCCCTCTGTGGCAGGGGTAGGGATATTTTCTGGAATAACACATTGTGTACTTACTGTTTATCATGACAATTGTTGGGTTTAAGACCTGCTCTGCTAACAAGTGCAGTCCAAACAGTACAAGCCACATATGGAACAGACGCTGCTTCAGAATGCATCCAGTTAGAAGGCTTGATAGATATCTACTGTCCAAGTGTCCACAGAAGCAAACAAACGAACAGTTGAAAATTATTCACCATTATTGAGTGTTAAAAGTATCAGAAACTCATGACTAAGTGAATGTGTTTTTTGATAAAGTAGCTCACAACTAATCACAAATTCTGCGAATTTACCTCATCTTGACTCACAACTACAAATTCTCCATGTGTTCCTGCAGCAATAACACCGGGAGTACCCCAGACCTAAACAGAGTCAAACAGAGTGTGGGCATTGGGCACAAAGAAAATTATTGCAAGCATTCCTAACTGACCTTATCAAGAGGTGGATGTCTGTTGAGGTGGAAAGTGGCAAGGCAAATATCATCCACTCTTCACTGACACTAAAGTGAATATTAATTGTTTTAGTATATACCAAACCAGTGAATAGCCAGCCAAAAATATTTACTTTATTTCTGACAAATGGGGAAAACCCTTGCACAAGAAATTGAGACCAATGCCTGGAGTTGAATAACAAATACATTTACTATCCCAAGTTTGAGTAGCCAATCAAAGTGTAGAGAAAACATCATCCACCGGTTTGCTATATACAGTTGAATCCCTATAACCCTAACCCTCTGTAACTCGAACCTTGTGCTAACTCAGACCAAAAACTATTTCCCCTGGTTTTGATTTATATATTAACTGTAATTTTAACCCTGGTAATTCAAACCCTTGATAACTTGAACCTGCCGCTAACTCAAAGTTATATCGTTTTCCCTTCAGGCCATTTTCTTTATATTTATACCCTCGATAACTCGAACCTCATCCGTCAAAGTCAAAACATACAGATGTCATCCAGAACACTGAGTTTATTAGTGTATATGTTGTGGTGCAATTTTATCCTTGGTGCAAATTTTATTCTCCTTTGTTTAAAACTCATTTTCATACATTTTCATACATTACCATACCCAAAAACAATAGAAAACAAGGAGCCCGTTGGGCTTCGAAACTGGCTCGTTTGGTCCCAGTTTTCACCCGGTTTTCATTTTAGAGTTTTATATTAGCAATCCACAATATTTGTTTGAATATATATATTTTGTTTACTCTTTCATCGCCTTGCCGTAAGGATCAGTTTGCCGTTTTCTGATTTTCTACAAGTAATTATTGTACTGATCCAGGTCTACAACTGGGAGATCCGGCACCTCTCAACGGTTTGTCGCTGTGGTCTTGCTGATATTTTATATCACAATATACAATCTAGTATCTATCAATATGCACAGTCCAGTCCAGTCCAGTCCACATTTACATTTACATTCCACAACCCGCTTCAAGCACTCCTTAGGGACGGGACTATTTTATTGTTAAGAGGGGGGGGGGGGGGGGGGCAATTACTAAAAAAAAAATTCCTGCACAGCAAAAGTAAAGAAAAAAAAAATAATGCAAAGAGAGCGAAAGGAAAAAAAAGGTATGGAACAATCCCGAAAAAAATTCTTGCACAACATCCGAGACGGAAAAAAAATTCATGATCAAAAAAATTGCACAACACCGCCACCTCCCCCACCCCCCACAAAAATAACATCGTACACCTTTAGCAGGCTACAATTTCAGGTCTATATTTTTTTTCTCTGATCGACTCGGTACTGTTGGAAAAATTTAGAACTTAATCTTATTTTGTTTTCGCTTTAAAATCCTTGAAACCACCTACTACAAGGAATCAGGATTGTTTTAACACAGGCATTCTGGAGAATCGGTGATAGGGTTTCGAATAAATTAACAATATCAACATGATTGATCAAATAGCGTGACATAACTACGAGATGTTCGGAATTTGAACGTGACTCCACGGAGTAATGCTTGAGAATTGTTTACTCAGCAGTTCTGTGACCTGTCGAGACGTGTTTTATTTTAACGATAATTTGGTTAGAAAAATTCAACTCGCTTTCCTTTTACCAGAAATAGATCGCATCCGAAAATCACAGAGATTTAATTTTTAACAATTCCGTCGAAATTAGAACGGTAAATATTTGAATTATAGTTGCCGACATCACTGATTACGCCATTTCTGAAAACCGGAAGTAAACTAGGTACGGTGTTGGCCGCAGCAAAAGCGATTCCCGGGGCAGGTGACCCGACAGGCCGAAAAAAAAAAAAAAAAAAAAAAAGAGGGTATTTTAAGAACTGACTCGTCGAAGCGACGAGCCAGTTAATAAAATTTGCACCAAGGACAAAATTGCACCACAACATATACATTGTCCTTTGTCCTACCATAGTGTTTGTTTACTTCACTTTGTTTTTGTTCCGTTCTGTTCATTTATGCTATGTTTTGTTTAAAAAATCGTTCTAGGTTAACTCTTTCTTGGTCAGTCTTGAACCTGATTAAAAAACGAGTGTTTGATAAGTCATAAAGCATGTAAACAAACATCATTTACAGTATTGCCTAATTTCCAGTCATCTGTTCCCAACTCCCAATAACTCAAACTCCTGCTATCTCCAACCTTTTCCGATTTCCCTTGGAGGTCCAAGTTATCGGGATTCAACTGTACCACAAAACGGAATTATTTGTATGACCAGATGAAGAAGGCAGAAGATGAGGCAAAATGTTGATAACATTGCATAACATTTTGCAACACAAATGTTAAAGAGGTCAGTACAACCTGGTACCTCTCCTCCTGTTCCACGGGAGTGGCAAGAGGGGGAGGGTGTGGGGTGGTTGGAGAGATTGTCCATACTGACTCCATACATATTACATTAGTGTAAAAAATCTGAAACAAAAGCCGAAAAAAATAAAAGTAATAAACGCCTAAATAAAAACATTACAATTTTCAATGTATGGGGGAATCACCCTAAGCACAACTCACTTCATCGCCTTCTCTAAATCTTCTTGCAAGCCATCCAGTTTTCACCACCACACCCGAGAAATCTCTTCCTAATATGAGTGGAAATTCTTCCACGTTTTCTAGCTTACGCCACACATTTAACAATGTTTCTCCATAACCGCTTCGCATTCGAAAGTCTATGGGATTGACAGAGGCAGAGTGGACTCGAATTAGAATATCTGTTGGCTTTCGAAGACTCGGCAAAGGTTGTCTTCCATGCTGCAAAACGTCGTTGGAGCCGTATTCATTAATAAACCACGCCTCCATTGTACGGGTGGGAGAACGTTTTTCTGCAATGCTTGATAATGATCGTTGAAAGGTGTGTGTTGGAGATGCAAATGATGCAATTACTTGTCGTCTGGACCGACTGCTCAAAGACGACAAAGTGCTTGTTGAAGCGAGGACAAAACATCTTGTTCTCGATGTCAGCAAAACACACCGATGCAACATATTTCCCGTCGTATTAAATTTCTTCAGTTGCGTTTTGTGATGTCATCTGCTTGTACATGTACAGTAAACGAAGAAGAATCAATGACCACTTTCGCCGGTCTCCGCCATTTTTGGATTTGAACCAGCTAGATACCAGTCCCCTCTGCTCGTCGAAAATTTATCGGCTTTGCTCACAGGAAAAGCCAACCTCGTTCCCAGGGGCTTCTCGGTTTTCAAAATGGCCGTTTGAGAGGAGAAACCCCTAGGACATAGCGATCTAAAACGACCGCTGATTGGTTTATTGATCGCGATTCTTACATCTATTCTGATTGGTTTACGTTTTTCTAAGAAAAGATGGCTGACTAAAACAATGCTATATCGAAGGTCTCCGAGACGTGAAAGTTGAACAGTTTTACTGAGTAACTGTTAACAAAACTGCAGCTGTTCCTGACGATGCGGTTATGATACAACAAGCGTAAGATTTAGAGACAATTCGCCGATTTTCAGGCTTTGCGTTTACAGGTGGCGAATGGTAAATTCGAGATATTTTTTTTTTCTGTGAGCCCTTTCAAAATTTAAGGCGGAGAGAAAGGCTATGGAAAGGCTTTACCAAATAAATCGAGACACCGATACGTGGAGAACCGCTCAAATAACCAAGACTGCGAGACCCATAAGCTTGATGTTTTGAAAGACCATTCGCCACTCACCCCCCGGTACGTGATAATTTCACTCAATAGAATTTTGGAATGACTGGAATGGGGGAACGCTGGGCGTAATGTAATTTAATAGGGCCTACCAATTTCTACCTATTGTTGTCTTGCGCGTTATTGTTTTATACAGTTTGTTTTCTTTGTTTTTCAGTTCATTTAAAGCTGTGCCGCCAATTGTTTGCTATTCAGTTACTTATTCACTTGTGATAGCTTGACTGAAGTTAAGCTTAATTTATTTTTTATAACATGTCAATAAAAAACAAAACAGGTATGCATTCCTCAAAATGGCAAGATTTCAGTAACCCCCAACATTAATTTTGCACATACATGCATGTATGCACTATTGTTTTTATTTCGGCAATCTTTTGTTCTGGCTTTTGTGTCAGTCTTCGGAACTTATTCATAGTTAATTTGTGGGATTATATTGCTTCTATGAAATGGCGATATAGTTTATAGCTGGCAAATCATCCCAGGCACTCTGGATACCAGAAGTTCTCTTGCAGCAGGCCTTTTGCCCTGAGGCTCTTCCTTGTGGCGAAAATATGAGTCAAGAGGCGTGTAATATCATATGCCCGGGGAAGGGGGGGGGGGGGGGGGGGGTGGGAGGGGTACTCCCATATATGAGCTATATAGGTATGTGCAGCTGTGAAGGGTATGGTTTTAAGACAGTTTAGTCTAGGATAGGGTATAGTAATCAGTGATTTTTGGTCTAGAATAGGGTGTCATTTTAAGCAAAACTGATCAGTTGCATAAAGAATTTAGTCTAGACAAGGTTTACTGGCAAATAACATTTAAAAATCGGTATGGCAGGCAGTAAGGCATTTTTACTGACCCCAGTTAACTAATAACTGTGATAGTGAATGAGTTTCTGGAAAATAGAGAGTCTGGAATAGGGTCTAGGATAGGGTAGACTTTTTTCAGTGTTTAGTCTAGAATAGGGTTGCAAAATGCAGCTAAAATGGTCTAGTATAGGTTGAGGGTCTCAGAGTCCCAGCAGCACACCCCCATCCAAACATTTGCAGAGTACCCCCTCCCCCCTCCCCCCCTCCCTGGGCACATCCAAACTTTTTTGGACCAATGATCTTTGGGTGTTTTTTTTTTTTGGGCTTAGCTTTCAAAATCATTAAAAAACCCAGCTTTTTGGGCTCAAATGTTTTCTGCACATTTGAGAAACACATGTCAGCAGGATGCTAGTTAACATGTTTTTGTCTCTAGTCAGCTTAAGGTTTAAGAGCCGGTCTGTTTGCTTGAAAACAGTGGAGTAGAATGTCAACATGTCAAGCATGAAGTTAATTTTTATTCCTTGTTTGAATGAATAAATGATATGATTTATGTGCCCTCCCGGTTATTACCATAATGGCTTTATGGCAACTCCTGAACTTGGGCACAGGATGTACGGTTACACATTGTTGGATTGCATTATATATATATATATATATATATATATATATATATATATATATATATATATATATATATATATATATATATATATATATATATATAAAACATTCTAGGATATAATCAGCTGTGAAACATTCTTTCATGCCAAAATAAGAAGTCTTTGAGCTGAGGCTGGGGAGAGTAAAAAGTGAAGTGCACAAGAAATGTTCCCCATGTGTCCCCTGTCATTTTATATTTTATACATTTTATTTTGTTACTGAAAAAATCCTCTACAAAGGAGGGAGATGTTGATGAATTTTGACAATCATGGCTCAGGTCTGGTGGATTTTTCTGTTGAATGGGGAAATTCTGTCACTTGTCCAACAGAGAAGGGATAGCTCCTGATTTGGTAGCCATCCTTGTTATAAGTATGACACATTAAGCCTCTTTGTGATGTTTTTTAACATTTTAGTTTTTAACACAACCATGGAGAAAACAGGGTGCTTTCTGGCCAGGCTTTACTCTTAAAGTCCAATCTGACCTTGTTTAATGTTTCAAGAGCATAAGATTCCCACTGACATGGCCTTAGGGGTTGTAAGGGCTTACAAGCATCCCTGCCACATCAGCCAGGAAGCTTTGATTTAAAACAATGAGGTAATCAAGTGACCAAACCTTTCTACCTGTAAACAATGGCTAGATTTAGGAAGCCCAGCCCAACTTCTAAAGTTGACCAAAGCTGTATAAAATTATTATTTTAACTTTAGAAGGGTTTTCTCATCAATTCATCCCCAGGGTTACAATTTATTTGCCAGAGGGGATTTTCTATGCCAGTTGCAGTTACTTGACATGAACCATGTGCAATATCCAGGTAGGGATTGACAGGGAAGTGTATATAAAGTCGGCAGATTTGGAATTAAAGATTTTGGCAGTTTAATGTTTAAATTGGGGGACAAGTAGCTCTGGCCCATGACTTGTTCATTTGCTGGTTTCAGAATACTGCCACATCCCCTGGTCACCATTTAGGGTGGATGTAGCTGCATTTGGAAATTGAATAATTTTCAATTTTGCCATTTTATTTGATTTATTGGTAATAAAATACAGTTATCACACTACTGTCATTTCCAACATAAATTGTACATGTTTTCCTCAGAAGCAATTGTGGCAAACACCTCTAACAAATATGAGAAAAATACTTTGACTTGTCTTCACTTTTCTTTCCTTTTTTAGTCAAATGTTAACCTGGTGGGAGATATATTCCCGGAAACGAGTAAAGAAAAAGTACTTGTTTTAACATATTTTGCTGTTGTCAGTGTTCTGACTGGATCAGCAAACCATCTCAGAGTAAAAGATCAAGTAAGAGTAACATGCCAACAAAACGGTGATGCCCGCGCAAGAGCAACGGCAAAAGCATGGACGGTTAAATCCAAAAAAATATTACCACAAAAACTTCATGCTATTTTGTTGCTTGCGGGCGTGATCGTTTGAAAAGAAGCCGAAAATACTATAATATAAGAAACCAAAACAGACGGTAAATTTAGTCCTTTCCTGTGAAAAATCGTGCTTCCTTAAAAAAAAAATGTTTCGTAAGCTGCAGCGTTTCGAATTTTTACCTTCGTTGCCTGTGCAAGGCAAACAAACACTTTACGGGTCGATAAATGGTTACACTTGGCTCCACGGAAACTCCTCCTTGGCCGCCATTTTGTTTGTTTTCTTCTTGGTTTGCAATCTGGTACCCAGATCTTCTCACTCTTTTTCCTTGGCCGCCATTTTGAATACATCTCCACAAATAGTGGAGATTTTGATCACGTGATCTGCTGTGTGCCAGGGTCTTCTCCCGGAGCGCCGCCATATTGAAAACCGAGAAGACCCTGGGGACGAGGTTGAGGAAAAGCAAGCTCACGAACAGACCACTTTTAGTGGCAAAATATAAGGAATCCGAATGGTATGGAACTTGATCGTGATCGTTGATTTAGTAAGCGAACGAAAAAGAGCCATTAATGTTTACATACCACATCAAATGTTGTCGATGTGTTGTTTCTGGTCTGTCCTCTAAGCCGAATTTTAGCCTGTTTCTAATTTTCACTCCCTTTTATGACTGGTTATTAGAACTGGTCATGGGTTGTTAGCCGACAGAAGGAAGCAAAAAATCGGTCTATAAATCGATCCTAATCACTTCAAAACTTCAGTCGAGTGTAGATCAAAGATGAAACGTCCATGACAGAGGGATTTCAATCCGCAGACTTTTTTAGCGTTCCAGGAATACCGAAAATATAATCATATAATTTGATAAACCATTTAAAATGCAAGGCTAGTACAACGAAAATTTAGGGCAGGTTAAATGGCCAATATTTCGACTAGTAGAACTAGTCTTCTACAGGACCAGTGTTGGAGTGAAAATAATATACAACGGCTCTTAAATTTGAATATAGATAACAAGTACATGATTGGCTGTTGTGCAGGCGACAGTCAACTCTCTCTTAAGCGACCACCCTTGGCGCAGGAAATAGTGGTCGCTTAAGAGAAAAAAATCAATTTGAAACAGTATTTGACTGAGAAAAAAAATACGGTTATTTACACAGTCGCTTATGGGAAGTGGTCGCTTAAGAGAGTGGTCGTTAAGAGAGAGTTGACAGCACTTCCATGGCGTGGGTCCATCCCTGGCTGGGCGGGCTACAGGAAAACATGATCATCATCCCTTGCGGGTCATTCATTGATATGGGCGGGTCAAAAACGACAAAAGTTGATGTTGTTGATAGAACGTTCACCCACAAGTTCAAGTTCCTTCCTGTAAATCACCAATAACAAATCGGTGGTGAGCGAAAAAGAAAGAAACACAACGATAGAAAACAATTTCTTGGCTACTTTATTCAGCACTACAAACAATAACTCGCTAGATTCATTACGTTTATATCAAATATCCGAGTCAATGATTTAAGCCCATTAACAAACCAGTCGATCAGAGCACGGAAATTGGTGAAAAGCGCGGGATAATTGAATTCACATATATGGAGTCATACGTCAATACACAGAAAGAAATTTTCAGCCCAGTCACAGGCGTGTCCGGCTCACTTAGGCCTGGCACCGATAAGTTCCCAGGACCTTATGTGGACTTCGTGCTCGTCCATTAGAGGAGAATGCCCATGGACTAGGCTGGGAAATTTTAAGCAAGAAAGTTTGCTCGAGATGTTACTTAAAGATGAAATTATTATGGTGAAAAATGACTCCATCAGAACTTGATGTTGAGGCATTGAAAGCAAGAATGAAGTATAGTACGTTTAAAGCAGCAATAGTGTTCCTACGAAAAGTGCATTATTTAATTTATACTGTTATCAATAAATACTACTTATAAATACGCTAGCAATCAGCCACTTATTAACGCAGTTCAAACATAGAGAATAAACTGCAATTTTAAAACTAACAATTAACAACATTTGCCCAAATTCCCTCCGCACACTTTACTTAAAGGTTTATTTTTCGTGTCTGTGATTTTGACGTGCGTACAAGAACCAGTTTGCCGAGTTAAACAGGTTAAAAGCCGGTTTGAGAGTAAACCAAACCTCTGCTCGGTATCGTCGTCAAATAGTTGCTTGTCTGTGGCCAAATAGCTCTTACTAGTTTCTAAGAAATAACATTTTAGTAGCCAAATTATTCTTCCTGTACGCACAAGACGACCTCTATTCCCTTACACTAATTTTGTAGCCACTAACTACCTTTGTTAGCTTACTTCTTCTTTGTATAAAAATGTACAAAACGAATAGAAATTATTTCATCAAAGGCTCTCTCCATGGCGGTTACCTTCCTTTAATTTTCTTCACTGATTCGAATTCCAAAACCCTAACACAATGTTATGAATACAGTCGGAAGGTACTACCATTGAGACCAGGAGAAGTATCCCCTCAATGGAGGTGTCCCTTTAATAGAGGTGACAATTACAAAGATTATATGCCGACGTTTTGCCGACCGAGACCAGGAGAAGTGTCCCCTTAATGGAAGTGTCTCAAAGAAGAGGTTTCGCTGTAAAACTACAAATAAAGAATTTTGGTAGAACATTCAGGTAACGCAATTGGATGTACAGAGAGAGGGCTTATTTACTACAAAGCGGGAAACTAGAACCTTTGATGTATTTGACACACGGTATCCGAAATTAATTAAGATTTGCGTACGGCATTCAAAAGATGTCTATCTACTTATTATTTTTCCGTTCAAAGAACGTCTTACTTTATGGGATGGAAAGCGTTAGAGCGGTTTCACATAACCCACGAAATAGAAATTCGAAAAAATAGACACTATAAAACACTAGCTTTCTTTGGTTTAATTTGTACTGTTTATCAATAACTATTTAATTTTGTTTCACGGGTTTTGTGAAATCACTATATTTAACAATTAGATTATGAGCTCGAGATTTCTATCGCGTGACAGTTGATGACGGGAAAGCCCGAATCAACTATCACGCGATAGAAATCAAGAGCGAATAATCTAATTGTTTTAGTATAAATCTACTAGATGTTGAAAACTTAACAAGTAATATATCAAACATGAGACACAGTGTTTCATCAGATTTCCAAACACCGTGAAGTGGGTTGAAAAACGAGGTGCAGCCGAGTGTTTTTTAACCCACTTCCAGGTGTTTGGAAATCTGATGAAACACTGTGTCTCATGTTTGATATTACTTCTCAAACAAAATGATTTTAAAAGGAGAAAATGAGGAGTGTTTCAACTGATTTCCAAACACTCATCAAACATTAATTTCCTTTGTATTTTCGTCATGAATTATTAATGAGTTTGAGAAATACTCTTCACAGACACTTCGAAAGCGCAAAGAAGCGGCCATTAGGCTTCTCACTCTACTCACTGTCTACAACAGAATAGATAGTGAGAGCGTAGCCAATAAGAAAACAGCATTCATGATAGAACGCTAGTAGATTTATACTATAAATATTAAGTCAGGCACACGACATTAGAATGTACGGGCAAGAATTTTTCAAGGAAGATTACCTTGACATTCTGATACGCCTTAGTTGAAGACCTTGAGCTGACTACACGGAGAAACATGTAATTTATGAGAATAAAAGAAATGATCAGGTGCCAAGTTTGTCTGGATTTTTGTAAAGTAATATGGCGACCAGTAACCAGAATTTGTCCGTTAATGAAAAGGCTGAAGAAGTAACTGTACATTTGATAGAAAACAATTACTACCTAAAAATATTGCGTTTGTATGAAAACTATCCAAGTTCATTCTGAAGTCCGATTCCTGTTAACATTAATCTTTAGCATTTATCATTAATTAAGTTCAAATTTTACTGCGTTTGTTATTAAACCACGTCTTACTTAGCATATTTAGAAATAATTTTTCTTTAGACGGGATCATAAAAATAGATATTTGCGAGACGACGAAAACGTCGTAGAAAAATGCTCTTGATTATTACAAACATTGTTGCACTCGAATTTTACAAACAGGGTTGTAAAAATGAATAAAAACATAACAGAACTGTGATAAAATGTTATCGTGCTAAATATATGCAAAAGAAACCCCTTTTACCGGTTATTAAAAAAAAAACACAAAAACCAAACTAGAAAAAAGAGTCGCCTCCTTCGTGTTTTATCGCCTTTTAAAATTTTCTTTACAAACTCAGGAAAACAAAATGAAAATTGAACATAAAAAAAACAAATGTGAAAAAGAACGACTTTCAGCAGAAATATAATTTGGTTTTTATAAATACTATTTTTGAAAAAAAAAAAAACCCTACCCATAAAATCACCAGAAAAAAAGATCCTCGCTAAACACAACACATGAATTAAGTCTTATTTACACCTTCCCACTGGAAATTCCTTGCAAAAGCGATACGTATTAAACAAAGCCAATTATTCGGGTCGTCACGCATCGTATGACTTAGAAAAATGAACGTGACACGCGCACGTGACGACAAAACTGACGGCTGCCAGAAAGATTGATTAGCATCAAACGGAAACGAACCTACCACGAGTGTCTGTTTTTTTACATCGGGTAAGAAACATGTACTTACTCATTACCTAAGTCAGCAAAATGCAACTGTAGCGATGAAAGGGGCTCCAAAATATTTTACAACTTGCAATTTAAAAAATTTAACTACATAGCGGTTTTCCGAAGACATAGATAAGTAGGACCAAAACGATTAAAACATAACTGGCCACAAAGAAAATCATTCACACTCGACACAATGCGCCAATTCAAGCCCTAGACCAAAAAAAAAAATTACAACCTTGTACAACAAACAGGCTTAGTGTCAAATTCGGCTGAAATATTTTACCTGAAAATTTTAACTAAATGACTAGCCACATGCGCGACACTCCAGCGAAAAGCGGTAATTTTTGTAAGAGCGAGTGAGTTTATAATGTTTTAGTTAGGTTAGAAAATGAATTTGTTTTACGAGTGTACGCTTCAAGTTACGTTGTAAACATGATTAAATTCTGTCTGCCTTTGAAAATGGCCAGTTCACAGGATGAGCTGTTATATCAAAATTAAACAGGCAATCCAGGTTTTATATTAGAGTTGCACGGGCTATCCACTTTTCTTTCACTCCCAAGATTATCATCTAAGTTCTCATTACCAATCTTCACATTTTCATTATAGAGCGGTTTTTTATTCAAGGTAATTAACCTGACCAATCACAACAGTCGTAAACAATCTAATAAACCAATCAGAGTTCGAAGCAAATACATGTAGCCGGCGCCGAGCGCGGGAAAACGCGTGCAAGCAAGCCACGATTGGTTTTGGTTTTGGTTTTACTTCTAATTGGTCGAGAAAGTGGCGCGAGATTTTTAGCCAATCACAAAGCGTAGCAATGCACAACCAAAGCAATTGTATGATTACTTTCGACACTCAATTGAAACCCGCTTTAATTTCAGTTGGGAAAATTCGTTGTCATTTTTCCCTAGATCTCCATCAATCATTGATAGAACGCTAACTCACCTAAAGTGTGACCACTCAAAATTTAGCTACTGAGCTGTCTTTTCTTGTGGTGCTGTTGTACAACATTTTGCAAAACAACACTTGAGATATTTTCTTGGGAGTGAAAAAGTAATTAAGTCATCGGATAACCGCTGATCTAAATGACCGCGTTTCATAACCGTCACCATCACAACAAGAGCAGCGGTTCGCCGCACGCATTACCATGGTAACGTGTAACGTCACGCGCGTGTGAGAGGGCCTTCTCTATTGCAGTTACACGAGACCCTCATACAATGGAACCTGTGTGTGCACCAATGGGTTTTCTGACACTCCAATGTACAATAACTTGTGTTCCAACAACACGGATAAAACGCCTCTGCGCGACAATTTGCGCACCACTGCTTCTTTTTCGTTAAGCTCACCGCCTCCTGTACTGATTTCTCAGCCTCGTCCTTGGCGATCTGAAGCGCTTTTTGAATATGCTTATCCCTGTCCTGTTTGCATTTCTCCACCGCTTTCTTCACCGCCTCGTCCGTGACGCGTTCTCGCTCCAGTCTCTCTTTGTTCACGGCCCTCTTCACGGCCTGTTGAATCTCGCGTTCCTTGTTCTTTTGCGAATCACGCGTGACTTTCTCGATGAGTTCTTTTTTCTCTTGACGCTCCCGCTCGAGCGCATCCTGTAACATTTTAATAACATTGGACTGATCCCTTGTCATGGACAAGTCAATCGTTGGAATTGTGCTGCTGCAGTTTTCAGAGGTTTCCTGACAACTTTGTTCACTCACAGACTTGTCACGCAACACTCGTTGATCTAGTTCCTCCTTTCTCCTTTTCACGTCTTCACACAGCTGTTTAGCTCGTTCTCGTTCGCATTCCAGGTCGGCTTTTGCCGAATTCACCTCTTGATCCTGCTGCCTTATTTTTTCCTCCAACTGTTTGATTTTGTCTTTATCCTCTTGATTAAACACTGCATCTGTCTGACATTCCCTTGTCTCGGTTTTGGGGGCTGGTTGCGACTTCTGAAACAGAGGTCAAAATTCAGCTCGTCAGCAGCTGTAGATGACTCGTTCTTTTCCCTCGAAAAGATTAAACAATGATAACGAGCAGTCTTAAGCATAGTCTTAAGGATAGAAGCATAGTCTTAAGGATAGTGTCCTTATTTAGTGGGAGACTGCTACATTTCTTGACACTGAAATAAAGTTGTTATTATTATTATTATTATTATTATTATTATTATTAAGCAACGTTCAACTTGTTATACATTGAAAACAAACAGGCTAAATCAGATATAAAATATTTGCATAGTTTAACACCGCGTTTAGAATTTAGGCTGAAATCGCTTTCTGTCTGCTCCCGTCGCACAAAAAACGTAATCAAATCGTTGGAAATCACAGTTAAATTCGCCTGTGTAATCAGCCCTTCAAGAAAATAGCTATCAGGCAACGAAAGTCATAATTACTTGTTCTTCACTTTTTGCATCAGGGTAAAGCAGAGCGAGTTGCCGCTGGTATTCTTTCATCTCGTCGCAGGCTTGTACCCATCTCTGGGAACGTTTTTTCACTTCCGGTTTACTTGTGATTGGCATGACATGTTTCCGTCCAACCCAGGCCCTGTTGGAAGAAGAACAACAAATCCATCATTAAAACAATCCACAACAACAACAACAAAAATACAAATTGGGAGAAGGGTTCTCAAGCTTGCCGGCTAATTCTTAAAATACACTTTTTACCTATTTTGAGGATAAGATTTTACCAGCAAAACTTTGGACATAGTTAGTCGAGGGACTGGTTATGAAATCTTACAGACTTCAATGACGTTAACAAAGGAGCTACAATTTATTACAACCGTTCACATCTTTTGTTTTTCGATCAGACGCTATGACTGAATAACACCCAAAAATAATGGTCCAGTTTTGTTTCAAATTATTCTCCTAGTGCTCTAAGAGTAAAAATAAGTGTCTTGGGCTGCAGATGGCCAGGATGGAAATGGATTGCAACTTGAAAACATGAGGCTTTTCAAGCATTTTGTGCCTCACAAAGGTATTTCAAGTTTTAATGTAGGGCAGTTTTGACCCAAGAACGCCAAAATCTGCATGACATAGCCCCTGTAAGAGGAGCATTTCTATTGGTTAGTTGCTCTAACAAAGTTCAAAATGTGTTGTAAATGTGCACGGTCGGTCAAGGCCGAAAAACGCTAACAAAAACATCAACAAAGAAATTTCTCAGGTTTCATAACCATGCTTGATTGAAAACGGAGACTTTTTTAACGCATTTTCAAAACGTTATAAGTCCATGTGTATAAGATTCCATTCGTTTTCACTGCTCATACGTCAACAGTTAGAAACGCGTCTTTGTTGTGAGTTGTGTAAAATCGAATAAAATAAAATCGAAACTTCAACAGCTTCATGGGAAATCACACCCCAGTCAAAAATGTTGTTCAAATACACCATCCTAGACCGTCCTAGGGTAATCAAATGCCCCCTTCCTCTTACCCATGGGAAATAGTCCTTTGTTTGGACACCTCGTTTTCCTGTTTACAGTCAGTGTTTAGATTTTCCAGTGCGACCTTTGGTTGAAGGGCAGCCAGTTTGTTGTAATAAGAAAATAGTTGAGACTAAATCAATGTAGTTTTCTTTATTCTTTGCCGAAATATTTAACCGTCAAGTCTGCATACTTGCCCTTTAAATGCGTCTTATGCGACCTCTGGGTCAAATTCCACCACGATTTCCTTCCAGGAAAACATGAAATCGAGGCAACTCGTTCAACAAGTCGCACCGGCTTGGACGTTAGTTTCTTAATCGAACGGTGCTAAACTCTCTACTCCAAAAACAACCGCGGATGTAATATTTCACCAGCTAGGGCAAATTATATCAAACTGCAATTTTAAAAAAATCGCTTTGTCCGTTTTTCAAATGCCTCAACTGACGAACGCCTCACTGTGCGCAAACGCCCCTAGCGGCCTGGAGCGATCGAGGCGGCTGTATTTGCAACTTAAAAAAATCACATTGCGAAATAATATAATGATCCAAACCAGATTACGTATCAACAGCGCCCTGAAAATCGGGAAACATGTACGGTGATCTAACGGCACAGGATACGAGAGTACATGTTCGTGTGGTCACGGCAAGAAGCGAAATACGTGATAACGTGAAAAAATGGCCAACGACTCGAAAACGCAACCATCGGTCTTTCCTTCTTCTCCCGGCACATGTCGGAAGACAGCCTGACTCGTAAAAATACCCGGCCATATTTACACAACTTTTCGCTGAATAACCTCTTTGTATAACATAAGCCTAAGAAGCCATCGGGAGGAAAGATACAAAGCGTATGCGTACCTCTGATGAGCAGTACCAAAGAATCGAACAAGAGCTTTCGTGTTATCCTCACTCCAGCTCAGCATCTGAAACAAAAGTTGTACAAACATTAATGCTTTAAACTGATACATGCAACTAGACTAAACAAACGCAAACATGAGGCATTTGCTCACTACGTAAGAGAATGTTTGACTTAGCATAGACGCAATCTGATGGTGTTTATGTTGCAGTTAATTTTTTATTTCAGGCAATTTTTGTTTTTCCTTTGTTTCAAATTCATTAGCATATATTACCATACCCAAAAACAATGGAAAAATAAAAATTATCTGAGATAATAAATTAACTACAACATTTACATGATAACCAATTTGGCGCGACTGCGCTTTGGCGCCAATGGCAGATGACGAAAGTACGCAAACAACTTGTTGCTGTTTTTTCTGTTTTCTTTGCTGACCTTTGCTAGTGCTCATGCTTATGCTACCACGTTTCACGCAGATACCACGCAGCTCTTTACAACCTCTAATTTCATTGTACCTGTATATCATGCAGCTCTATTGTTTTTAGGTCTAGGGTCTATTGTTAGCCATTGTTGTGTTGTTTGTTCTATTGTTTTCTCAGCAAATCAGAGAAGACCTTGTAAGAGCTGCGTACTGCCCCGTTTCACGTGCGAAGAAACGACGCAAACATAACCACAAGCATAAGAAAAAGAATGTCGTTCCATTCTTGTGTTTCCACTATGATGGCGTTGTTAGGTTGCATATAACGAAAGCCTTAAAGGAGTATACAGAACAAGAAAACATGGCCTAAACCATCCCAGTGTAGGTATATTGTGGTTACTTTACTTACTTTTGCAGGCCATGCTGGTTCTCCAGTCATCTTAGCCCAGACAAGCTCATGAGGGAAGTACTGCAACAAAACAGGTTATTACAATCACTCAGTCTCGCTCTCATATGCGCTATAATTGTACATCTTCATCTTTAATTTGCATTGCAAATTCCCAGCAAGGACAGTCCTAAATTTTCAGTCTGTAGTTCCAATAAAAAGTTCTTAAATTCAATCCTGCTCTCTTCCCCCGACCCACGACCCTTTTGGCCAAAGCCGCCACGGATCGAGGATGATTAAATTCTAAAACAGTGCCGCGGGCAAGAAGAAAGCAAGTAAAAGCTAACTACAGGCTAAGTCTATCTTCATATTAAACTGTGGTAGTTGTTATTTCAGTCAACAATGGTCCTTGGCCTCACACTAAGTTTGTATTCATCAAATAATGTTTAAATTTGAATGTAATGAGCAGGGACTGGTAAGGACACCTAGTTTTTAGCATCGATAAGGTGGCACAATAATTTATTGTTGCTTGAACATGCAGAGTTTTTCCTTCAATCAGTCTTGCAACCGAGTGTCCTGTGCACAAGACAAGACAAGACAAGATGATTTATTCAACTCAGCTCACCAATCTAGTATTGTTGCAATTGTTTAATTACTTTACAGTAAAGATTTAAGTACTTACACATGGCTTGCAAAACCAATTTTTGGACCGTACATTTGACATCATATAGCAATCGGGACATCGGATCATTTCTTCAAGCTGTCAAATAAACAAAACAAAATACTTAGCAACAAAACCAAGAGGGTATGGATATTACCCAAGGATGCAGTTGAACCCAAGGACACATTATATTCCGTTATAACGCATTTTATCCAACAACGCTTTCTTCCCCTACAATTTTTATTCCCCCTAGGATGAATTTTTGCCCCTAGGATTCCCCCAAGGATGCATTTTACCCCTAGAATGCACTTGGCCCAAGACTAAACATTTTCATCACCAACCTCCCCATCGCAATCTTCCATGATAGCCTCTGCAAGATCAGTCATATCATCGTCATCTAAAATAAAACAAAATGAGCCATAAAGTTGAATAAGTCAACATCAAAACCTGAACTTCTGTTGAAAACAACACCCTAGCAAAAATATTTTGCATGAAGTCAAAAACACATTGTAGAGATGACAAAGATTCCATAGTTAATGCTAAATCTGACCTTTAACTAAAACAACAAGATTCAAAAAATATTAAACAAATTCCATAACAGTGCAACGCACCTCACCGTGAGCACCTGACAAACTTTTTTACAAGTTTGCACGATATCCCCAACTAATTCTTATCATCATTTTCGTCACTGCGAATACGTGTGAAGCAATAAAGTGAATAAAATCTTTGTATTTTGTAACTACAAATATGTAACTTTTATACACTCCTGTGATAAACACGAAGCAACAAGATTACATTCCATTGTGCTCAACTTTACAACGAGGCGTGTACGTCAATTGAATTCGTATTCATCGATTGGCTGACTTGTAAAAAAGTTTGTTGGATGCCCATGGTAAGGTGTGTCGGCTGTAAGTGATTATAAATATTGAATACCTCCAAAATAAATGAGTGCATTATGGAACATCCACTGTGATTCTTCCCTGAATTCTCTGGGTGTCTTAAAAGTCTTCTTATCAATCATCTGAAAAAAAATGTCATGTCACAATCCCACATAATGCATATACCGGTAAGTTGAAACAAGTAGCCAGTCACGGCTTTACAAGCAGGTTGTTTGGTCATAGTTTTTATACTTAGTGGATTGTGGACTACATGTAGTTCAAATAGAGCAAAGTTTGTTTTGGAAACGTTGAACTAAAAAGGTGTCTTAACGTGACATACAGCTGTAGATATACGTTATGGTTCAAATTTTTCTTCAGTTTAATTTATATTTTCCTTGATCTATGATTCATTATAATATTCTTAGACAAAGGAAAACAAAAATCAAACTGGTCTTACATATACACTGTGTGAAATGAGGGAGAACTGGGTGATGTAATGCACAAAGTGGGTACATTGCCAAGTCACCCAAGGGAAAAAAACTTCCATAATTTTTATGAAGGCAAATCGCCATACATGGCAACGGCCTGCTTAATTAGAAATGGTTAGAAATATACATGTAACTAACCAAAAAATGTGTTGATTAATCAGAGGGCACATTTGTCATGTGAAACACAACAAACATGTATAATTATTTACAAACCTTTTCTAATTTAACTAGATCCATTGGTTTAAATACAAAGTCCTCATAATCAGGGTGTTCTTCCAGTGAAATTGGTTCCAAGTATTCTTTTGCCTGTAAAAAAATTCTGAACCATTAAATTTGTCTTCATCAAGGCTTAGAAAGATAGTTGAGTAAAAAAAAATACAAGCCAGTTTCTTTTTTCAATTAATGAAGTTTTTTTTCACAAACTGATTCAAGAGACTGAAAAAAAATTAATGAGATATAACATAGGTAAACGAATTTTCGTTTGTCTCAGGATGGAGTCACTTTAAGATGTTGATCATGACGTTTCGACTGCTATTACTGCTATATAACATGTAGCTATTAAAGTGAGAATGTCCTGGCTGATATACTGTGTTATCATTATTGTGGCCAGGAGCTTGCTCTAAGCTCACTTTATTATAAATCTTGAAAGAAACAATTACCAAAAGTGATGAAAACAAAGAGATAATAGCTAAAGAAGCAAAATATTCGCTAAAAAAGTCAAAATTCCACAAGAATGGCAATTTTGATTTCTTGACCATCTGTCACAAAATCAAATTTGATGAACTGTAATCCATTTCCATCCTTGCAATCCTGTACTTTATCTCCAAACAACAGTTTGGGTTTTGCTCTATAGAATCTTTTTAGCCAAAAAAAGATGTATATTTAGTGGCATTTAGTGAAACCTGGAAATAATAAGCAAAATTCTGTATTTTGGCAGGCAGTGCCCCTTCATTAGCTTTCTCAATGCACAAAAATACCTTTTCTTTCATCCTTTCTAAGGTAAACTTCAAGAGTTTTGAGAGCTGGTCTGGACTTTTGCTGGACATGAGTGCAGGTAGCTTCTGTGGCTGTTAATTCAGATATCAAGATTATTTTCCATATTTATCATGATCCTAAAAATATCTTCCTGCATAAGGATAATCTACCACAATCTTTACATATACAAGGTTGCTATTTAAGTAGCCAACAGCCGGCAATTATGATTGCCAACTGCAGTGAAGATGGGCGGATATTCAAAGTTTAAAAAATGGCTCAACGACAACAATTTTGGGAGGCTATTTAGGGTTTATGCCCGCCTTATTTCCTTGTGTAGCTAGCAACTTCAGAGGTTAATGGCAGCCCGTATATATGTAATAAAATACAAACACCCTCTGCAGAATAAGAAAAACAACAAACAAGTGGTCGACAGACAGTTTACCCTTACAAGGCACCATAATCTTGTTTTATGGGTGGGGCTTGAATTAATTTTCATTCCCAAGAGGTGCCAGTTATTTACGACACTTAGCTCCTATATTCATAGGTAAGAATAACTCTAGTGTGGGTCATTCTAGATTTACCCCTGGGCAGTCATCCTAGCTGGGGGGTGGCTGATATTCCCCAGTGTGTCTGAAAATGGGTATAGATATTTAGGGGTTAGGCATGATAATGGATAGAGAAAATTTGCCCTGCAAATGGGTAGGGAACATAATCTCCATGCATGTAATCTGGTCTGAAAATGGCTTAGGGTTTCAAGAGTGAGGCTGCACCCCCACCAAACATTTTAAAGAATACCACCCCTCCCCCCCCCCCCCCCCTGGGTCAGCTAGTCCCTTTGAACCCCCCACAATGTAGGCAAATTAACTACATTATAGGCAAGTTTGTTGTATGTATGTTCATGTGTAATTTAACTAAACAGTAACCATAACTTTCGATATTGATTACCTGGCAAGATGGGCATTTCCATTTGCCATTAGTTACCGTGCCAGAATGTGCGCATTTCTTATGAAATACACGTGGGCAGTATTCACAAGCAATCACTTCTCCTGCTTTGTGACATTCCCAACAATACCAGTCATGAGTGTTAGATGTAAGTCTTTTCTTCTGCTTTTCTAGTTCGTCCTATCAAAAGAAAAAAGAAACGCAAATCAAACTGATATATAATTGTTATTTAGCAAGGATGGCATTGTATTGGCTGGGAAAGGAAGGAACCTAAGATAAGGAACCTAAGATAAGGTATGTATAAAGGGGTATTCCCCCCCCCCACCCATCCCCCTCCCTCTGGGGGTTACTCAATAACGTTTCACACAGGGAGGCTCTGACTGGACATGACATTTCACATACATGATGAAAATGTGTACTACTTTCTTGTACCTCAAAGATATGACAAAGACTATGTACTTATTGACTAAGTGGGAGGGCCGGATGGGAAAATATTTGGCTCGAGGTCATGGCGTACGGACCGAGCGCAGCGAGGTCCGTGCGCCATGACTGAGAGCCAAATATTTTCCCATCCGGCCCAACCTAACTTAGTCAATAAGTATTTTATCATATGACCAATTTGGAGACAAAATTACTTGAAATCTTAGCGCGCGAGGCCGTCCGCTTTTGTAGTAGAGCCGTACGGCTTTTTCCGGCCCTGCTCGCGCAAATGCGTACGGCCCTCATACGGGCCTTTCATCAATGGTTTTGCAAAGAAAAGGTTCGCAGGGCCATACGGGTCATATGATAAAGAAGATTATGCAATATGGGATCACAAAAATGCAGCTTAGAAACTGTAAAAATATAAGAACTGTATAAATTCCTGTTGGCAAGCCTTATCTGTGCATGTAATTTCTGCTGGTTGCCAGTTGCTGGTTACCCTGTTACAAAAAGTGAAAAGGCACCCCTTTTGGGCAGAGCCTCCCTGTATAGTCTGTATATGGGGTGTATGGGTGGGGGGGGGGGGGTCAGAAAAAAAAATCATCTGCATAAAAAATGGCAAAGAAGTTGCCATGTGTCGGAAAAAAATATTAAAAGCTCTTTAGGTGTAAGTAAGAAAAAAAAAAACAGGATGTTTGCATGTACACCCCTTTCTTTCACCTGAAGGAAATGTAAACCAATCATTTCATAACGGCAGACGTTTGCTCCAAGTCAAGAAGTTCAAGGGTTGGTTTTGGAACAGAACAAGTTATGCTCGTGCTCAATGTGAGCAACGTGTTGATAAAGACAAAAGTAGGCTTGAATTTAGTAAAAGCCAAAGAAGAAATGGTTTTTGTTAGGAGAAAAAGAGGAAATGTATAATAAAACACTTTTTTCCTGTGAAAAGCCATAAATCTCACAATACAAAATGAGAATGTAAATGAATACGTACAGTGCACGGAAATTAGGAAGACCAGTCAAAACAATATCACAAAGGCTCGTTATTCAAAACTCTAAAAAGAAAATCAAACATAACTATGGGAATTAGTGCTTTTATTTGCGATAACAATCAGTCCTCGATTAGATTTACTCTTGCTTTAAGCAGTGCAATCACTATTTCGCATTATAAGTAATCAACCAGACAATGGGAATGCCTGAAATACGAATCTTTTACTTCCGAATTAAAATGACTTTCAATTTCGGCAGAAGATTTACATTTGTTCGTTCACGAGCAACGTGTATGCTAACATATGCAAATGAAGATAACAATTACCGTAACCGATGGGCATTAATTAAACCTGCGCTTCCAAAAGAGGTAAAGAAAAACACGAAATTTGTTATTTGATGTTATGAGCTAAAACAGATAGCGTGGGTGATGACTTGATAGCGCGAGATGAGGAATCCTCCATAATTAGAAATGAACTTTCGTTCGGTTTACAAACGTGATATATATAAAATACAACGGCAAGAGTTAAAGTGGCCGCCAATATCAATGAATATTCATAGACAAACTTCAATAAACGTGGAATATGACACAATACAGCACAAGAATCCCCTAAAGGCTAATTACATGAAAAGTGAAGCGGAAAAGCCGTCAGTCCGAATACAACCTTCTGATAGCCTGACGCTCATATAACGAAATGATTTTAAGGATTGCAAAGGCGGTAAACATTAAAATGTTCCTAAACAATATTTTTTCCATCCAAATAAATTGAATAAAGTTTTGTATTTTTTCGTGTTATGAATATTCCTGTTTTGTTCAATAATAATTTGCATGAATTCAGACAAGGGTCGAAATCACTGAACTGTATCTGCCCAAACATGGCTATTTCATCACTTTGTTTCCCCAATAAATTATCTAAAATTCATTCACTAATAGGTACTTGCCATCTCATGTCTTCTACTCCACGGCAAAACGTGTTAAAGCCAAGTAAAGAACCGCCCCCGCTAATAAGTAAGCTTATAATACATAAACAATTGGAAGTCGTCTAACATCGCGCTGCCGACCACTTCCTGCGAAACTAAAGCATGCGTGTTCTAACACATGAATCGAACTTTTCACTCACATCGTCCTCTCCGTCTTTCCGAAGAACTCTGTACGCTGTCTGTGGAATCCCTTTAGTACTACCATGGCTAGAGAACGTAGTAACTTGAAGAATCAAGCCATCTTTCACCGCAAACTTCAACTGCTTTATAATCTCGGCTTTACTCCAATCAAATTCTTGAAGTACCGATCGTACAATCCTTCCTTCATTCGGACACTGTTTCTGTGCCGAAATTTTCACAATGGACTCCTTTAGCGCAAGAACGTAGAAAGGATCAGAATATCTCCTTACAGCGAACTTTGCCATCCCAAACACACAGCCACTTCTGTCTCCATACAGCACACAGGTTATGAATATTTCGCGGGCCCCTCTCTCGTCAAATACGCATGCTTTTCTAACCTCCGCGAAAAGCGAACGAATCCACGATCTCCTTCCGATGACGTAACGGAACAACACCGGAAATCAATGTTATCTTGGATCACGCAATTTTCGAACCCAACGAAAAATGAAAAATGATATCGGCCTTTAATTCTATATTCTTTGGTAAGCGGAACTGAAATATATATTTATATGTTAAAATTCACCTGTCGATTATGCAGTATTAATTTTCTGCTAGCTTTTCTGCGTGATTTATTTTATCTTTTAGTTGCCGTGGAAACAAGGGCATGAAGCACGTACAATTCAGGAAACTTCCTGGATGTGCCTGACCTTCGTAAAATTGCCAGTATCAACAGGGATCCATTTTACCTTCCGCCTTATAAAAAAAATCCGGGGTATTTCATGGTTGTGCGGAAGCTATTGTTGGTTAGCTTTTGTGTTGTGACGAGGGTATTGTTTAGTGTCTGTTGAAACTTTTGTTTGACGTCGGTTGGCGATCACAACTACAACATCCTGAATACCAAGAAACTGCCAAATAACGCACTATTGACCATCTGTCTGTCAATCAAAAGCGTTCGAGCTGTTTGACCCCCCCCCCTATACCCCAGTGTTTCCAATTAGCCTAAGCCCCAACGCTGCAGTTTTGAAATACGTTACGACTTTTCCATTTAGCGCTTTTAAAGAGGTTTTAGAGTATTTCAGTGTTCATGATTCCCAAGTTCCCAACATCAACCATCGTTGTCAAGGTGTCATACACTGATCGTTAAGTCGTTCTTGATATTTAAATCCTTCATGTATTTTTCCGAAACGCTAAAGTCGTTTTAATACTGAAGGGGCTCTCAAATTCAAACGGGGGTACGGAGGACTCCTGGCTCTACCAAGGGGTACTTGTTGCACATTTAAAGGCTGGGACCCCTTTAATTCACCACACCCTCATTTTATTCTGCACTTTTAATAGGACGTTCAATTCTAAATGATCAGGGCAAGTTTACTGGTACCTTTCAGAGTTAGTAACTCTTATGCTCTTCGGCGGATGCGTCATACTATGAGCTACTATGGTGTAGTGGTAGCCTTGATAGCAGAAAACCCTTCCGGGGTTCGAATCCTGGACTCGCCTCGAATTTTCCCACAGAATGTTATATCCAACCTCGTTCCCAGGGTCTCTCATCTTCCCGCCCCCTGGAGCGAGAGAAGAGAGACCCTGGTCAACTCTGGTCACGTGCGTCCCAAAATCTGGGATGTAGCAAATAAAAGATTTGAGGGAGGGGCGGCAATGTATGAAATTTGTTCGCTCTAGCAGAGCATTGTAAATCAAAACAAATCCGAAAAGCGTTTGGCGGCTTGCGATAAATGTGAAGCGGCGGTCATCCGCAGACTTCAAAACATATTTACATCAACTGGTTTTGAGAGTGCAAGTTGCTTTAGGATCTGTAAATTAACAGTTGGGGAATTGTCACGGCGCTTGAAGATTTGTCGGCAGTATTAAAAGCTAATTTTCGACTCGCTACACAATTACAGTCCAATCGTTTATTACTGGACGCCGCCGCTAAGCTCGGTCTCAGCAGAAAATGCTTTTGATTTTATATGGCATTGTTCCGAACTGAGATGAATTATCGTTACATACTATTTAGCAGGCGATCTTCAAGCTTCATTCGACATGCACATCAAATTTCGGACGATGGCGAAGTGGAAAAATATTTTGATATGCAGATCGACTCTACACTTTTATAACAGGAAACGAGGTAGAGAAGATAATGATAACTTTTAGTCTTCGTAGGTGAGGCATGTTGTTTTGTTCAACATTTACCAGTTCCAGTCGTTTGAATGTCTATGCAAGATCTTTACATTTCATTGTTTCATTATACGCTTGTAAAATTATTGAACGATAACCATTTTAATCCTTGCGCATAATTCATTCGCTTTTGTTTGAATCGTTTGATTAAACCGTTTCCGGACATCAACGGACTCGCGCACAGCACGAGCCACTGTGAAGAAAACGAGACAAAGTTACAAACACCGTCGACCCCTCCTTAGGAATATAATTGTCCAAGAGGCACGTGACCAGAGTTGACCAGGGTCTCTCTTCTCTCGCTCCAGGGGGCGGGAAGATGAGAGACCCTGGGAACGAGGTTGTGTTATATCGAGCTTTTATATGATTACTTGCCTTGTTGCTTTGTTCCTTTGATATAACAGGTCTTCACACAGATCCTATGTAAAAATGTGGTTGATTCACTTAGTAAGAATATTCCATTTGGGGGGGGGGGGGGGGGGGGGGGGGGGGGGGGGGTCGTGTCCGGTGGCCACGCCCTCAACACGAGATTCTGGATTCTTTAAGGGGTTACTGCAACTCAAAGCCAGAAGTTACTTCTTTGATTTAGGTACGTGGGTAGATAACATGCAAGTAATCAAGTATTCATTACCAAGAGCAGGGACTCGATGCCCTCTCTCATCTAAGACTAAATTTCCAGCCTTCTTTACGTAGAAGTGTACTTCAAAGAGGACGAAAATTAAACAAAGCAGCTGGAAATCACTGCTCCCAGGTACAAGACAAGGCCACTGACAGCAGTATTTCTGTTTTAAAGGGATCCTCCACTCTGTAACCAAATATCGCCTAAATTTTGTGTAATACATCAATAAAAATATTTTTCATAGTGTCTTCCCGAACCTAATTTTTTTTGTTTTCGCCCTCTATTGGGGCTTGGGCTTCCTCAACCCCTGAGCCGAAGAGTTTGCCTGTAGGCTAACCCACGGTGGATTAGGGTGACATGTCAATTCAACTGACAATCCAAACTGGATAATACGAAGTCACAAACTGAATCTTCCTCTCTTGGTGCCGTGTCTTTCCTGACATGCACCAGAAAGAGAAACCATGAGTTTCATTTTGTCATGTCAATCATGATTAAAAAAAAATAGTCACTAATTTCAGTGTGTAAACTAGTATTGCAGGTGTATGTGGTCTCGCAGAATAGTTGAAATGAAATTAATAGATAATACCGGACTGCTTGGGGATACAAATTCTCTTCTCATGTTCATATCCATATATTACAGCCATGCTCTGTCACGCGTGACCAGTAATCTAGAGAATGAAATGAACATTTGGATATTTCTTTGTAACGTCCGAGATTTGAATGAAACCTTGAAGATTTCTGACGATAACACTTTGAAAGTCACTAATTAACGGAAAATAATTTCACTGCACGCATAAAAAAAGCCTAATATTGTTCGGATATGTAGCATTTTAATCAAAATGATATTTTGTTACTCTTCGTTTCCGAAAATGCGGTAAAATTCTCACAGGAATTCCGAATCTCGGAATGAGTTTTCAAAATCGACGCGTGATCTTGAAAACTCCATTCAATTTTCAAAAATACTGGTCACGCGTGACGGAGCATGGCTGTAAGTTGAACACAAGAAGCAAAATTTCATATCTCCATGTAGCTTATTATGTAAACAACAATATTATTGAAAAGTTTTAAGCAATTTCTGAATATGTTTGAAAATTCTGAATGTTTAACAATGTTTCAAATCATTTTCCCATGATTGCCAAAGATTTCTGAGAAAGATTTGAAGATCTAAAGATGTCTGAATGGTAGACCAACACCTTTTAGCTTGTTTGACAAACATGACAGCAAGCTGACATGAAGATATTCATATCTCACTTACCACAGTGAAGATAATTTAAAAATTGATACCTTCACGTCTTGATTTTTCTCAATGGGAGAAATCCTTGTATTTCACTGAAGTTTATATAAAAAATATAATTGTCCAATCAAAGTAGCATAGAACAAATTTTATTTCCCTGTTGGTCCCTATCATTTAACACAATTCTATGTCATCAGACAACCAGTTAAGACACTTAAAACTCTAGATTAATAAACATGAGATGTACAACTTGAACTGATCAGTTGGTCTTATTTACAAATGTATTTACATTTTATAACAGTTAACATCAAAACATTATTTAAGAGAAATCATGAAAATGGAAGAAAAAAGTCAAGACTAAAGGTAATATCAAAATTTAAAGCAAATGTCACTTTATTCTAGTAAGATTTTAAGTTATGATCCCTGGTATGCTTCATCATTTGTCTGTATTACTGATACCAATGTTTATATGCCAAGACTGCCCATATGAGGTGAGGTAAAAAACTATGGAGATTGAGACAGTGGTGATCATATTGAAAACAGCTGACACTTGATGTTGCTAAGCCCTTGAATTGTTTATAATAATTATTATTGTCCATAACAAAACAGCATCTCCACAAACCCCACACATGGTTTGAAATGAGAAATACTTGGAAGTGGATAACGATTTCTCTGAGCCAGCTCAGGAACAATTCTATGACACATCTGAAACAATTAGAGAACAAAAAAAAAAACAATTAACTGAGTTGCCTTAATTCACCTAATAAAGGTTTCGTACATCATAATACCCGCCCCCCCCCCCCCCCAACACCACATCATGTGTGATGTATGAATGTACATGTATGTATTCATCTAAGATATGAGTGCAAATATGCTGACAAGGTATCCTTCTATGCAAGCTTGTTCAGGGCTGTGCTCTATACAAATTAACCACACAAACCCACAACAGATAAACTTGTTGCAGGTAAGTGGCATCTTAAAGTTGTAAGTGAAGGACTGGAGGGATCTAAAATCCAGCTTTGTTGGTTACCAGGAGAAATACGTCCGCTTCGTCAACTTTCTATCCCAAACATGAATCCTAGGCACTCTAGGTTTTATAGGAGAATCTTTGTTTACCATTTTTGCCTCATGAACATATACGCCTCATTCTCTAACCTATGTACAAAAGCACTAGATATACTTGACGCACTAAGTTCATGTAATGCTGTATTGAAAACTCAAAATTTTACAAAGAATGTATGGGCTCATTAGCACTTTTGCCACCCAACAATTTTGCAGTTTTTGATAGCAGATATTTCCTTAAATATTGCACGAAAAAAGCTGAAAATTGCATAGATGAGTTTAACAAGCTCTTTCAACTTTTTAAGTCAATTCATATTTAGCATGATGCCTTCTCTATGCAGATTTGTATGCTAATGAAGCAAAATGGAAACAATGACATCAGCAAAGACTCCCCTATAACTGGGAGTTTTTGGGCTCCCTAAAATTTTTCCTAGATCACAGCCTATAACATTGCACAATGAAAACATGTCACCTTGTGTTAAAACAAGTGTTTTACATTTCGCACTTACATGTTGGTGCTGTCTCTTGAAATCTTCTCTGCACCTGATCATAGTTAAACTTGACAAAGGCATCATATTGTTCTAAGAGTTGAAATGAAGATAATTTATTATTAGTCATGAATTCCTACTTAAAAATCATGCATGTGCATTGAAACAACTGAGTACAGACTGCAATATGGAATTAAAGTCCATCTTCAAATATTAGTTTGTGTAAAATTGTTATTATTATAAGGAGAATTACTTTCATGCAATATATCAAACACAAGGAAGAGTGTTCCATCAGGATTTCCACACACCAAGAAGTGGGCGCACCCGAGCTTTTATGTGTTTGGATACCTGATGAAACACTCTTTTCAGTATTTTGATATAGCTTCTCAAACAGATCATAAATACAGAGAAAACCAAGAAATAAAAAATTTATGCTTATTAACCCTTTCACTCCCAGAGTCAATTGTGGAGACATGTAGTGTAGTTCTAACTTTTGAGTGTTTGTAAGAAATCCTATGGTGTGACCAGTCAAATGAAACCTCTTTGGCAGTACTTTTGCATGGTACCATTTGTTTTTCAATATTTTACGAAATGAAATTTGCGATTTTTCTTGAATTTTCATTGTTGGCACTTTTGGGAGTTAAAGGGTTTAAGATCAGATTTCCACACCACCGTTATACTTATAATCTTATTCGTTCAAACTTGATGTATTGTTGAGTTTGAGACACAAATGCAGAAGACTGATCACAAGTTAAAATATTTACAGGATTATTAAAGCAGATTTTTTGATTAAAATAAAAACCTTAAAAAAAAAAAGATTTTTTGATATTACAGATGAACCTGTATATAACGGCCCTGTATTAAGCGGCCACCCTCTACTAAGCGGCCAGTTTTCAAAGTCCTGATTTTTCCCTCATACAAACGCTGTATTTGTTACTTGTATTAGGCAGCCACCTCTATTAAACGGCCGTGGTCACCCTGTAGCAGTCCTATGTTTGTCTTTCTTTGCAATTTTTACCCGTATTAAGCGGCCACCCTTTGGAAACTAAGCCACATGTCATTTTATGCGGTATTTTATTGTGTTTAAAATGCGATCCATCGTACAAAGCTACTGTAAGCTGATAATCGGCCGTTTAGTATCGTTAACGCTTTGCAGATGTCCGCAATGTGCCGAAATACAGACAAAATTACGAACACAAAAAATGTTCGTTTTGAATATGCTTCACTCTTTAGCTAGAAATTCCTCTTTAATTAGTTTGTTCTTCAGCCATGTGATGGAGAATGAATCGCCTTCAAACGTATACTCGCAAGGGATTTTAACTGCACTTTGAACGTAACAACTATGAAATGACGGAATAAGATATGTTGTTCGTGTGAACTGTAAGTCATAGAAATACAGTACTGTATACCGTAGAAGAGTAGAGGGCAATTTATTGCACAGTACTTTTACACAATGTTACGTTAATTGCCGCTGAACTTTGTTTAAAGTATTGATCGGTTAAAAGAGTGTTGATTGTCTTATTGGTTCCTTGCATGAAGTGTTTTTGTATGATACGCCATTAAAATTGACATTAGACCACACCCAGTGAGTATTTTTAGTGATCCTGTATTAAGCGGCCACCTGTATTAAGCGGCCAGTTTCTCAAGTCCCGAGGGTGGCCGTTATATACAGGTTCGACTGTTTTTGTGGCTACAATATCTTATTAGCTGCTGTGACTTTGACCAACAAACCATGTGATTGCCTACAGATTTAAATTCTTACTTGCAAACAGTCGCCAGTACATTTCATTTGGCAAGTTTATTTACAAGCATTCATCTAAAGCCAAGGAACCTAAATGCTTCTTCCCCCATACACACAATGTTTGTCTTTGGGTTTTTTTTCTTGATAAAGAAAGGCTTACATGAGGAGATTTGCACTGATAAACATATATGTATTTTGGAATTTAAATGTGATAGCAGAAAGCAGTACAAGCCCTGCTTTAGACTTTTGGGTTAGCATAAAGTTCACAAAATGTTACTAATATCACCTCTCAAAGATAAAAACTTCTTAACAGTAGTTTGTTAACTTTAACTTCACATTAAAATGCAGACAATAAAAAAAATGATGAATGGACCAAAAATATTGGATATGAACTATTAGAAGAACATACTCAGTCAAACTATTGTAATTATCAAAAATTGTATCTTCCTGCTGTATTAGTCTGAAGCCATGAAAATTAGCAGAAAGTCTTTTACTGTTTGAAGGGCTGTGCTCAAACAGTGCCTGGGTGCCATAGGTGACTAATTTTTGTCTTCAGGCAACAAGGAAAACTGAGTTTTTGCATGCTGGGCACTCAAAATGTTATAGCTGGACTCCCTTTGTGCTCACTAGATAACAGTTAGAGCACAGCCTCACTTGGCATTCAAAAAATGCTAAGATACCAGCTTTTTATATTCAGTGGATGATGTACATACATACAATGACCCAACATACTACATAAAGCAAGCACAGTCTCATACCTGCAAGTTTTTCTCTTAAGACTTTGTCATATTCCTCTGTTATTTGTGTTTCTCTTTCTTTTAGCATCCTTTCACATATTAGGGTAACTTGTTTTAGAGTGAAGAGGGGTTGCTCTTTACGCGGTGGTGAAGATCCAGGTGAATAAGAAGAGAAAGTGTTCATTTCGGGAGAGCTTGGACATGGTACTCTAAGATGTCTCCGTCTCTGAAGTCGTCTCCATTCCTGATGGATGTTGGCCGAAACTTGATCTAAAAACAATACAAGTTTTTTGCTGGTGTTAATGCTTGTCAAGAAATGCACGACTTTCACTGTAATCAACACCACAAAAACTAAGTTACTTCACTTGATACAGCTGTACAAATCACATATCAAATTGGCACTTAAATGTAGAATAAAGGAAGACTATTTAGTTTCAGTCTGAGGTTAGAAAGCATGATCAGGTCACAATTATTTATTCCAAAGGGTGGGTACAATGTAGTTTATACATTGGTAACAACTGAAAGCTCACAAAGGCAAACATGTCAACCATATAAGTCAAATTAATTCATTTGTATCTAAGGATTGAAACTCAACAGATCCAAGATATCCAGGGCTACAGAACAGTGATCATACATGTATTTTTTACCACTTGTAAAAATATACCTTAGCATTTCACAGACCGCAAAAATGATTCTCACTAAATGCTAATTAAAAACAATGTATCTGCATTGATAGAATGCCACAAAACTCAAGTGACGTCAACCAATGATTTAGATATTTTCCAGTTAACGTCTTGTCAATGATCTTTATCAGCCTTGCAGCAAACAGAAAATAAAATTCCATGACTTTTCACTGTCTCTCACAAGAATTTAGATTAGAAAATGGATAGAAACTACATGTAGCATCTACTGCTACAGTTCTAAAACTTTTTATATTAATAATATCCCTTTCTCCCTTTCAAATGGCATAAAGCTAGAAGAGTCAACTGCTGAATGTTCTATTGTGGCATAAATGTTACACAGATGGACATTACCATAGCCAATTTTTTTCATCCAGTGACTTAGCAATCTGGATGACACTTAAACATTTTATTATGAAACATGTAATTCTGTCCAGGTTTTTTCAAGTTAAGATAAAAAGACAGTACTTCCTGTTGAAAGAGAAACACCAGATAGAATTACTAAAAAAGCAAGACCTATCAGGTAGAACAACTCTACCAAAAAACATTCAATCCACAAGAAACAATGACAGTAACACAATGGAAAAAAATGCTCCACAACAGCTGGTTATAAATTAGATTCTAATTTACTATATGATCAAATTTTAACTGCAATGTGGAGTTGGTCCTGTTCATATCAAATCCCCTTTGTGCCTCCTCTGCTTTGACGATCATGTAAACATTTTAACTTGTGTAAATTTAGGAACATATATATATATTGTTTAAAACAAGCATGGATGAATTCCAGCATGCATCTTTAGTTTCACTATTAAATTCATGCCAAGGTTCTTTAACAATTTCAATCTGAAACTTTGACTTTCCTTAAGATGATGAAAGAAGAATTTTCTTTCGGAAAGACAAAAACTCATCCTTGGCCGGTTTTTGAATTGTTGTAAATTCGAGAGATTTCTACATCCTAATTTACATGTCAATATGTATACAAGCAAAGCTAACTGCTGTAAGCAACAGCCTTTTTTGCAACATCAAAGCACATGTTGTCTTTTGTCTGTTAGATGAATCTTTCATGCAAAGATCTCAAACTGGACGCTCAGAGGACGCTTTATACCGTCCGCTTCCATTAAAAACCCTTTATTATTCCAAAGAATTGCCCCTCCAACTAGCTTCATCTCAGTGGTTTCAAGAAATTCGTGAAATTCTAAACAATGCCGTTGCAATAAAACGAAAATTGAAATGTTAGCTGCCTCGGTTATTAAACAATCACATTTCTGCTTTGTAATACGATGTGTTCCAAAATATATAAAGGAGATATCGAGCAAATGGATATACAAGTCGTTGAAGGAAATGTGCAACCTCTATTAAAACAGACGTCGATATTATATGACGAAGTAAAAATTCCTTTTTAAAAAGCTCGACTCAAAGAAACGAAAGATTTCTAAGTCATCTTCAGCTGCCATTATAAAATCTTGAAAGCGTAGAAAAAGTTTAAATAACCGGCTCATTAAATTAGTTGAACAGAAGCTTGAAGGAGAAAAGGGCAGGAAACAATAGGCAAACGACGCAATAACAGTCGTACAACTTCTTACGACAAATTTTCGACCACGAATGAAGTTTCTGTGTTAAAATTCAAGAGAAGTTGGTTTAAACCAGCTACACCAGTCAAATTCTCTATGTTAAGCAACTGCTGGCCTTTACAAAACACAATAAACTTGTATACGATTACGTTGAAAGCAAGCTAAACGAAAGAGTTACGAAGGAAAGTCAAGCTGCAAACCAACGGGTAAAATTAAAATTTGGCAATACCTTGCGATAGCCTTGGAGCTACACCACGAAAATGTGACTCTGTTGTGACTGAAGGAGGTGGTGTTGATGGTTTTAGCGGAACGCATCTTCTTCTTTTCGGCGAAGGTTGGTGTTGAGGTGTAAGGAGAGGATCAAACTCGTAAGACCTCTTCAGGGTAGCGCAAGCCATGGCTTTTTTCCGCGATATTTGGTCGAAATTCCAGAAATAAACTCGGTACGCAATAGATGGATGACTTAGCAGTTCAAAGAGCTCCCAAGCTTTCTTCTACAGACACGATTCACTCAGGATGGCTCGGATTTAGTAGCTAGAACCTTCTCAAAAGAACTCGTAATAACTAAAGATGGCGGCGATAGCAACTAAATTTGGCTGTGTTTTGAATCGTCGACAATCCACCAATCAGAGCAAAGCTAGGTCAAGGGCAAAAGCGCGCCTCGTTTCTGTTGTGCAAAATAGCCCAACCCTGGGAGGTATAGAGAGTAATTTACTGACGTCATAATCACATATCCCAGGAATCAGTTAGGCTCGACTACCAGCCGCTGTTCAGGAAACGAGCCTGCGTTCCAGGCCCAGGTCCGGAGGCGAAAATCAAGCCTGGGAATCAGTTCGATCTGCTTTTTTCCCAACCCAGGCAGTTGAATGAACGGCCCCAATGGGTGTGGTGTTTGAAAACGTAACTGTGTTTACAAGGACCACCGTAACAAAATAGAAGCACCGGATCCTGTAGTGAAGGATCTAATCAGCGTATAAATGAAGAACAGTATGATATAAAAGCAAGGCTGATTATTATAAAACGGTACGGAAATTGCATTTGAATCCAATATTTCGAAAGGTACAGCCTTTCTTCTGCAGGGTCTTACAGGTTTTGACTCCTAGGCAAAAAACGTTACAATTTAAACGCGGAGCTGTAATAGGATATAATAATAAGAAGAAGCCTACTTAAGGTGGCTCCTAATAGTTTAAACATTCCCATCATGATACATCTATGATATTCAATCACAGCTACACCAGTAAAGTTAAGAGAAAACGTTTAGTACAGGTTTGTAAACACTTAACCAATAAACAAATTTAGGTGGCTACGACATCAAAATTTGTCACCATGGCAACGTCAAAAGAGGCCAAAAAGACCCCATTTTCTACCTTTTGAGGCTAATAACTTCAAAACTGCTCGGTGAAATTTTTTGATTTTTATATATTTTCGTCTTATAAACATAACAAACGTTTGTAACAATTTTGAAAAAAATCTGTACATAGGATTCAGAGATATGTCATTTTTACATAAATTTAAGGTAGCTCTGAACTCTATGTACAGAATTAAAAAAAAAAATTGTTAAAATGTTTCTCTTGCCAATTAAACAAAAATGTAGCGAAAACAAAAACTTTCACCGTGTAGTTTATAAGTTATTAGCCTCAAATGGTCCAAAATAGCGTATTTTTGACCTCTTTTCGCGTTGCCACGGCAACGAATAATGACGTCATTTGGATACCACTTTAATGACTGATAAAATATTTACTGGTTTCAAGTAAAAGATTTTTAGCCACACCATCGGGCTAGCTGTAATGAAAGGCAAAAGACGAGAGGGCTGAACAATATGGAGCCACCTTAAACGTAAAAACGTTAAGGTGATTCCTCATCCTGTACTGCGCATAACACACGTAATAGTCCTTTCATGGCAGCCAGTTGATAACAACACTCTTTTTAGTGAACGGTTTTTAAAACACGCAGCTGGAAATTTAATTTTCTTACGAGTATTTTTCAAAAGGAGAATTACCATAATTTATAAGCAATGAGCGTGCGCGGTTGAGCAAAATGAGCGCGCGCACATTTCGGAGGATGGAATGTTTTTTATCAAAGGCCCGCAAGCTCGTTAGAAAATACGACTGTCTTTTTCTCTCTAACGAGCATGGTGACCTATATTTTTTATTGCATCATTTTGATGTTAAATTAATGCTTTTTAAGTTAACAAAGTTAAAAAAAAATTCCTCGACAGGAAAAAAAGATATCGCTAAAAACGTTCTCAAATCAGTTACTCGTGGGAGCAAATTGTTGACCTTGAAAACATGGAAGCGAGGAACGTTTTGAGTTCGTGTCATTTGAAGTTGTGTGACTTTTTCATAAATTTTATTTTAAAGTGTTCCCATATGGTGGAGACTTTAACCTATCAAGTTTTTTTTGAAGAATTGTAAACTTTGCTTTCACAGGTTACCGGGAAAAGAAACATGAACCGATCAAATAATGACGTGCGTGATCGGTATTGCTAAGGGCATAAATGGGGCAACATTGGTCCGTCATATCTCTTTACCGAGCATGGTGACCTATCTTTTTTATTGAATTTTTCGAAACATCTTATGGTAGGGAGCTGTTAGGGAAAATTTAAAAAAAATCGTTCGACAACTTTTATTTCTGAGGAATCACCTTAAGAAATAATAAGAAACGTTGCAAACGTTAAGATGAAACGTGGTGTTTGAGCCGTTTTAGTCTGAAAATGGGGGTCGGATTTGACAACCTTGGCCTGAAAATGTATAAAGGTGTTAGTTTCTAATGAAAATAAAAATATAGGAAATGTTCATGCCCTGAAAATGTTTGAAAATGTCACAGACGTTTCGAGGCTACTGTCCGCTCTTCGCTGAAAGTGTAATTTGTGATGAAAGCAAATAAAAAAGTTGAAAAAAAAATTGTGAATAACAGCTGACAACATGAAGCCTGCACAATAGGCGCTTTTGGGGGTGCTCTTGGAGCGCGAGCGAGACACGCGAGACACGCGAGGAGCCCGCGCCCCTCGCCCGCTTGAGCAGCCCCAAAAGGCCAATAACAATGGCGAAAAGAAACTGTGGTGCAGCGTCGGTGGGGGGAGTGAAACACGGAAATATGGTTTTATCAATTGAGTTGATAAGGCCGTGAAATATGGCCACTGTAAACATATTTAAAAGCTGATGTTTCGAACGCTAGCCCTTCGTCAGAGCGACTCGCTCTGTGGGCTACTCAGGTATATTAAGGACTGGGTCTGCCTCTATTTTATCAAAAAGTAAGTGGGGGTGGTCTATCTTCAAAAGGAAACGTGTCATAATTATGAAACTTGGCAACGGTATTCAACTTGTTAAGACAGTCCTTTCTGACGTTGATGTTTCCATGGCAACCTATCACGTGAGCAATTTAGCTTTTACTTCCGGTTTGTTCCTTCAGTGCTCTTGCAGACTAGGAAAAATTGTGTTTTCTGAGTATTTTAAGTGGTATTATTTCTACCCTTTTAAGGTACTTTCCAAATGTAACTGGAAACGTGGTCCACCTACGCGGCATGACTGTTTTCTGATGTTTGCGTGACAACAAAATCGTGACATTTCAAACATCACGTGACCTGGACACGCCTTCCAGTTAGTTTCATGTATGACTATGCGCACTTAAAAATATCCAAACGCTATTTTGTCAGTCAGAGTGGTTTAAGTTCTCCTGCACTTAGCCTAAAGAAAAACATGGAAATTTGATACCTTAATCAGTTGCGTGACTCTTTTCGTGAAAACTTCTTATCAGAATTAACCTTTGTATCAAGTTTAAGCCTTTGGCCAAGTTTCATATCAATATGTTCCAAACTTTATGAGATAGACCACCCCCCTTAATTTTTGGATGTACCTTAACTGACCCAGGCCTTAATATACCTGAGTAGCGCATAAAAACCTAATCAGCTTTTGCTTTTTGCCCCAAGTAAGGGTTATTGACCTGGAGCGAGGGGATATGTGATATATTCCCCTCCTGGCCTACCCGAGGGCGTAACATGCTTATTTTTCACCTAGTGAGGTTTTCTAAAACAAAGAAACTATTAATTTTTCGGAGAGTAACATTCCGTTCAATTCAAATGCAAAAAAGCATGATTCCGCAAGGCCGCATTGGGATCACGGCACATGACGAAGCGAGACTCAGGTAAACATGTTTTGCTTTTGCCAAATTTGCATTGAGCACGTTGCTTCGTTATGAGTAGAAGGAGAGAGAGAGAGAAGACACACAGTACTCGTGGTCTCGCCATGGCCCAACTGCCCGCCTCCATCTTTCGAAGATCAATGGTGTGGATGTAGGTGTGTTTTCCAAGGGAAACCGGCGGAAAAATATTCAGGTTCAAGCGTAAAGCGAGGCGTCATACATTATTGAAGACCCGAAACCTAAACCGGGCTCATCCTAGGTGTAAAAACCTGTGACTTTTTTCTTTGTTTTCTACCTTTGTTGCCTTGCACTCTATTGTTTCAGTACCTTTTGTTTTCTTTGTTTTACGTCACTTGTGAGTTGGCAGGTTTTTACACCGAGGATCGGAGCCCTAAATGGAGGTACGATACCATCGAATATATAATGTTATCAACATTTCGCGTTTTGGTGGCGACCCAGCAAGTTATTTATTTAGGAATAAGATTGATGAAGTTGTCTTTTTATGTAAACAAAAAATATTGACTGATGTTAGTGTGTTTTACTTGTTAAGCCCTATTTTGTCTTCCCGTTTGTTTTATTCTATTATTAGGGGACTAAGGCGATCGGGGGGGGGGGGGGGGGAATGTGACGAGGGGAATATATAATCCTTTGTTTTGCTATTGTTATCAGCTATTGTTTTCAGCCCCGCCTCTCCCCTGTTACAATTAAAGCCGCACCCAGCTTTTCAGACACTGTAATGAACGGGGTTATGTGATACTTCCCCTGAAAAGAACAAAGAAAACTGAGCTAGGTGAAAAATAAGTGTATTTAATTGGCACTATAATGACAGTTTGGGCGATGTAGCAGCTCTGGTAAGGTCTCACACCATTGGTTCGATACCTTTCGAGAGAACAATAGAACAAACAACACAACAATGGTCCCTAGCCCTAAAAACAATAGCAGCTGTGTTTTACAAGGCCAATGAAAATAGAGATTTCTGAGAGTCAAGTCAAGTCAAGTCAAGTTTATTTTGTCCCATGATTGATGTTACAGTACGTAGTACAAGTCACAGTTATGACAAGGAAGCAGGAGCTCTCAACAAACCCTACTGGGCTTACAAGGAGAGCCCCTGTTACACCTTGTTTTTACCTACTTTGGCTAAACTTTACAATACCCGTCCACTCTGAAAGCGTAAGGTAAAACAAGTGTCACCACGGTCCGCGGTCCCGTAGTTGATGAATATATTAATAAATAATGATAATAACTAGAGGTTACAGATTGTAATGACAATGCTGCGAGCAGATGCTGGGCAGTAAAACATAACGGAAACAGTAAATGTAGAGACAGTTTTTGATAATTTCATAAATTTATTTATTGGGTCAATTACCATACCATCATTTTCGAATTACATACCATTATAAGTAGTTCTTTGTGATCCATTGTTCAATCGGCGAACCGGCTGAGCACGTAACAACGCTGAAAAACTCATAAAAGAAGATTGCCTTCCCCGCGAAATGACCCTAAATCGTTCGTGACCTTGATGAATGCAACAAATAAGTTTGAATTTGGCATGATACATTTGCAGACAGAAACACTTACTGAAATCGAAGAATAGAAGCGAGCACGTGCTATGGACGGCGAAAGACGCATTCAGAGCCAGGCGCATCTAAGTTATGATGACACCGCTGGACGTACTCTTGCTCAAAATCATCGTGACAAACAAAAATCAAGACTGCCGCATAACATAAGGCGCAGGGAACCCAAGGAACCACAGGCAAACCAAAGATTAATGTGCTTCTCGCCTGGGGGCTCGCAGCAAATATGATAATAAACCATCATATCATCAAATAATAAGCTAAACACTGAGATTATTCGAGATTTGCCCGCCAACCACGGTCCACGGTCCACGGTCCACGGTCCACGGTCCACGGTCCACGGTCCACGGTCCACGGTCCACGGTCCACGGTCCACGGTCCGCGGTCCACGGTCCACGGTCCCGTAGTCGATGAACACATTAATAAATTAAGAATGACGAAAACACTAAGATTTGCCAACGCGGTCCACAGCTAGATGACTACGTATATAAAAAAAAATTATGTTATCAATGAATTGCGTTTTTGGAGTTTAGCGCTGATCTATAGTGATTTGGGTTAAGAACCGACTAAAAATGGGGTTAGTTTTCATTTTAGTGTTATGGTAACAATACATATACCTTATCAGTGAATTTTGTTTTGGAGTTAAGCGCTGATCTATAGTGATGAGGCTATATCTTGGTTTGACGAGACTTTTAAAGCAAATTTTATTTATAGTACGCTCTCCATTTTATGACTAAAAAAGGTGTGAAATGAACTAGCATGCACCACAGGCGCTTTTGGGGGTACTCAAGCGGGTTTTGGGGCGCGAGCGATCAGTGCGAGACACGCGAGTGGAGGGAAACGTACCTCTCCTCGCGTGTCTCGCGCCCCAAAACCCGCTTGAGCACCCGCAAAAGCGCCCGTTGCGAGCGTGCAGGCTAGAAAAGAACGAGGTGTCATTCCTTTAAAAGTGTAACTTTATGTTTAATCCACTCCTTGATTGAGTCAAGTACAGTGGAACCTCTCCTAACGAACACCTCTCTATCACGGGCAGTTCTCTTGATCCCAAACAAACCAAAATTCCTAAAATCCTTACCTCTGTTATACGGGCACCGTTTTGAAACGAGAGACATAAAAAGCCCAGGGTAAAGGAGGTTCGACTATACTGAAAAATAAGCAGATCACAGGAAAGCTCAAGGTCATTTTATTGGTGCAGGAGCTGACAGGTATAACTAGAATTTTACGGCAATTGGATAAGCGCTGGTTCCCACTAGCGACGTAATCGGAAGCGGAGTCTTACGTTCTAGAGTAAAATACAGTCGAACCTCCTTAATATGGACACCAAAGGGACAGACCAAAGTGTCCGTATTATAGAGGTGTCTGTATTATAGAGGTGGGGAATGTATGAATTTTTGTATCTTGCGGGACCAACAGAACTGTCCGTAATAGAGAGGTGTCCGTATTATAGAGGTGTCCGAAAGGAGAGGTTCGACTGTATTAAAAAACGGAGTCGCGATCGGAATCGGAAGTTCACCTGAAAGTTCGACGGAATCGGAATCAGAAGGATCAGAAGGTTTCCTTTTTCTTCCGATTCCGTTTCTGCATCCGTCGCTTACTATCCGCTTACGTTGTTTTCATTTCCACTTGATCGTAAGGTTCTTACGATTCCGATTCTGATTCTGGGTACGTCCCTTGTGGAAACCAAGCTTAAAGGCGAACCAGCGGTATAAAAGGGCAAAGCTCCCCGCCGAATCTTAGGCAAATGAGCAAGAACAATAGATTTTGCTCATTTGCATGAGTTGGACAGTCCAGACGCCTTTTATATCGCGTGTTTGGCTTTAAGGTTTCCAAGGAATGTCATTCGAATGAAAACAGGCTGAAAGTTGAAGCTAATTGTGTAGTCTGGCAAACAATGCTTTCGTGTTTATATAAAAGCTGACACACGTATACTAAGCTTACTTTGTGAGTGGTTCTTTATTTAGAATTAACTAAAATATGGTAGATTATTTGTTAACATCTCCTCATAATGAAAACCACATGTGTATCAAAACCTGCAAGACCAAATCTTCCTAAAATATCTGAAATATCCAAAAAAACGTTATTTTGAGTTTCCTCGAGAACGTATACGGTTGAAAATATTCTTCCACATTTGTTTCCAGGCATCTACAAACCGGAAATTGAAACTTTCATTAACCTCTTCCTTTGAGGAAAGCGCGAGTTCCTCTTCTTCAATCACGTCTTCATCTTTCACAACAGTACCAAGCCTTGCCATGGGAACCCCAATGCTATTCACAGATTTTGCACCCAAAGAGGCAGCTGGAGAATTTTGAGTATGAGTTATTTCTTGCTGTGATTCATGTCCTTCTGGAATAGCTTCATTGATAACATGTTCAGGGAATTTTTTTCTGTATTGTTGAATTCGAATCAACCATTCCAGCCAGTATGCTTCACAGATTTCCTGTGACATATGATGGACATCAGCCGGGTCTCCATTTTCGTATGCAATAACTATGACTCCTTCACACACCTTTGAATGATAAACACATAAAATAAGCACCACTGGTATAAATATCAAAGGGCTCCTAAGAGCCATCTTGTGAATACGAAACAACGTAAAGTTAAGTCCACAGATTGGTTTTAATTTCCCATACTAAGTCAACAGAATTGAAGAGTAAAGCGACCAAAACATCTTAGCGTGGACATAAATATGCATTGTGTGAAACCAGACTGTCAAGACAACTGAATGACGTAAAACACTAGGGAATTAAAAAAAGTTTACATCGGAGTGATCAAGTGAAAATTTGCATAATTGTCCCCATATACCAGATGTTGTTCAACGCTTCGCATATTGACGAGATAAAAATGAACAAGCTCAGTCATGCACTGCCGAAGCACAAAGATGAAGCAATGGCAACAATCAAACACATGACCAAACTGGCAGGTGCAGAACAAAATAAAAAACAGGAAATCTAGCTGCAACAATGACTATACAATTTAAGGCAATTCTTTAGTATTGTATTTTATGATATGACCATACGGCCCCGCTGACGCAATCCTACAGAAAATAGAATTGAAGGTGACGCATGAGCGGGGCCGGACAGGTTGACATAAGCAGGTCCGGAAAAAGCCGTCCAGCCCCGCTCAAGTTCCAGCGACCTCGCACAACACAACTATTGTTGTACTTTCTAGTCATATTATAAAATACTTATTGACTGAGTTCGGTCGGGCAGGACTGGAAAATATTTGGCTCTTGGTCAGGGTGCACGGACCTCGCTGCGCTCGGTCCATACGCCATGACCTCGAGCCAAATATTTTCCCGTCCGTCCCTCCCACTCGGTCAATAAGTGCATAGTATTGCACTGCACATAATTTTCTTGTCATTAGTGCACACACCTTTTTCAGAACAATGTTTGGCTGGGAACAATTAGGAAAAGTTTAAAAAAGATTGTTTGTCAACTTTTTATAACGAAGAATCACCTTAGAGAAGCACAACGAGGTCGACAAGGAATTATCATACCTGAAAAGGGTAGTTTATATCATAATTCACTGCACCAGCATAAGCAACAACTTGTTGAGGATAAGAGTAGCAATCTTTTAGGTTTGATTTATGTTTCGCCGAAGTCTTCCAGTCAATCACGCTAAGAGCACCCTTATATTCTGCAACCAGGTCTAAAGTCCCTGCATACCCTAACAATGGATGTACCACACCACTCTCGATGGCAACAACATTCCTTATGTCTGGTAACACATGGCTTATACTCTGCCAGTATCCTGCATTAGGTGCTCCTTCCTCTATGAATGGAGTTTCTTTACTCTTGAAGAAAAGCTGGACATCCTGTCAATGAAAAAAATGTGCTTGTCACTTCTTCCAAGAAGAACATCTGTATGTTAGCTTCAAAGTGTGCTTCAAAGCAGTGTCAAAGACAGTATCAATATTGTCACTTCTAGATCACTTCATTTTTTGGGTCAGTGTTTATGCCTGCATTTGCATTTATTTATGGTTCAGGGCTCCATTTAAACTTCTAGCTATGCTAAACTGGATGCTCTGTATAAATATTGATTTAAATAAATAAGGAACAGGTGTTTGCTGTATTGCATTTGCATCGTTTATATGTACCAGCCTTTAGTGGTAGTCGACCATTATTCAAGTATATCTTTAGCGAAATTAAATTTTTAAAGTACTTACATGATGAAATGAAGTCCCCCTTCTGGAGATATTTTTCCTTTTCTCCTTGAACTTTTCCTCACCAAGCTCAGATTTCTGAGATTTTGCCCAGTTCATCAAAGCAAAAAATTCACTTGCAGGTTTGGTTTGACTGAGAATTGATGTTACACTGCGGTATTTGTCAAGGTAAATTCTTTCGCCATTCCTATGTGTTTTGCTTCCACAATGGATTGAAAGTGGAGAGAGTAAAAAAGAAGAAAGGGCTTCCCGATTTACAGTCTTGCTGTGATTTACAAAAGGGCAATAAATCTCACTTTCAGTAATATCTATATCTTGACCATCCTGACTTGGAATATTCTAAAATAAAGAACAAACTGTGTATGAAATTAGCTTGATAAAACAGGCAACCTTTTGCAGCCCTGCATGTTGTTTGTATGCACCAGGATGTCTCAGTAACAAGAGGAGTCCCCACATGAGGGGGATACAGGGACCCTGAAATGCATAATTAGCAAAGTCCCCACATTAGCCCACGACCTCCGGCCCCACCCCTTTTCAGAGAAGCGAATGACAAGTTCATTAACTAGACAAACAATATTATAAAATAATATTAAGGCACCTTGGTCCACAATATTAAATGTTCGTTTAGTTTTACAAAGCGTTTTTGGTAAGCGATGTTGATTTGGCTGAGACTAATTTACTGAATCTCTGTATACTACGTGAGCAACTCATTTCATAACACTAGGAAATTTTTCGCGTCTAAGAATACTCCCGCATGGCCAACTTCGAATTGCTATTCGTACAGGAGTCCAAAACGTTCGTCAATTTTCGATGTTATTCTTCACTTCTTGCATCAAAGAATACTCCGAAAAATATCACTCACATATGGCAAAATGTGACCGTTGTGGATCAACGAAAGTGAAGAATAACATTTAAAATTGACTAAAGTTTTGGACTCCCGTACGAATAGCAAATCAAAGTTGACTGTATGGGAGTATTCTTTGACGCAAAAAATTTCCAAGTGTCAAGAAATGAGTCGCTCGTGAGTGTACAGAGACTCGGCAAATTAGTCTGAGCCAAATCAACACAGTCAACATCGCTTACCAGAAGCGCTTCGTAAAACAAAAAGAACATTTAATATTGTGGACAGACAAAAGTGAAGAACGACATCGAAAATTGTCGAAAGTTTTGGACTCCCGTACGAATAGCAAATCAAAGTACGTGTACAGGTGCCGTACGAATAGCCACTACTCTTAAACAAAATTTCTTAAAACAAATCGACAGGTTAGAACTTTTTTGTTATTAAATTAAATTTGTTATTTTAAGAATTTAATTCTTATTTTAAGAAAACTTTCTTCCTTAAAATCAATATCTTAAGTTAAGCTTTAATAAAGTCAAGAACAGACACCTCAAATTAAGAACATCCTTCTTTCAAGAAAAAAAATAAGAAATCACCTTTATTTGAACTAAGAAAAAACTTCTTAATTTAAAACTTCAGATTTTAAATAAGAGTGCACTGAAAAATAAAAATAATGTGGCAAGCTTACCTTTTTCTTGCTACGTGTTCGTTTGCACCGAAAACCACAGCGATTCCAACGCATAAACTTTCCAAAACAATCAAATGTTGTTTTGATTGGAAATCGAGCCATTCTAAATCCAATTCAGCAAGAAATTCGCACTTTTCGCAGGAGGGGTATTTCTTTTGCATGGTCCGCCATCTTTCTTTTTTGAAAACTGCCATGAGACTGGAGCCGAGCAAATTTTGGCGAACCGAGAAGAGACTGGACCGAGAAAATGAACGCAAAACATGGCGGATTTTGACTATGCAAGTTTCAAGGTTCTTGTTTTGGGAGATAGTTCTGTTGGAAAATCGAGTCTTATTAAGAGATTTCACTCCGATGTGTTCGATCAGAGACTTCCCACAACTATAGGGGTCGACTTCTTCATTCACGACCTCGAAGTAGATGGAAAAAAAGTAAAGGTTAGCTTTGGTATGAAAAATTTGTGACTCTGCATGTTTTAGCTGCAGGAGCTCGAATTTCATTTTTCTTAATATTTTAGATACAACACTAAGCAAAAAACTTGGAGTAGCTGTAATTATAAACATAGAGGTCACAAGACCGTTAATTTTTTTTATTTTTCCAAACTATCAGCCAGTGGAATTGTTTGCTTGGCATGCCGATATTGTTTTCCCCATTAATCGAACCCGCGTTTCGGTAATCGAACTCAATCAATCGAGCCCAATCAATTGGGTTTGGTAATTGAACACAATCGAACTGAAAAAAATTTTAGAGGGTTCGATTGCATTTGGGAGCAACTACAGAAGAGGGTCTATTATAGGGGGTTGCACAGTCCGCAGACTGCCATTGTTTGTTCTTCCTAGACCGCAAACCGCTTTGGTTTTTTCCTCAAGACCGAAACCACCGATATTTCTGGACCGTAAACCACCAGATAAATACGAATGTACCCGCAAACCGACACTAAAAAATGGCTTAAACCGCCAGCCCGCCAGAGCATAATAGACCCTCTACAGAATGCAGGGTCAGTTTTTTAGGACTTTCACTGAAGTGGCGCGGTGGCTTGACAGTGAAACAGTAAACGTAAGAGTGGAAGTCTCATAAGCAAAACATAAGACTCGAGTGTTTAAAGAACGAGTAAGGTATATTACGGAGTGGCTCGACGGCTTGCCAGTCGGCTTGAGTGTTTAAAGAACAAGTAAGGTATATTACAGAGTGGCTCGATGGCTCGCCAGTCGGCTTGAGTGTTTAAAGAATGTCTCGCCCATGGACTTAACTGCCGAGCCAAAATGACTGGCGAGCCACAGAGCCACCTCAACAAATATACTTAGGAAATTGGCCCTGTATTCTGTAGTTATACCTACATTTGAATTTCTAACCAATCAAACGCAATCAAACACTTCAAAGCAATCAAATTATAGCGGATATTTTTCGAAAACAACATCGATCAATTCAAATTCAATTCACGATCAATTCAAAACATCCTACATTTGTCAGTTGCCCTTCCTGTAAGGGACGTTAAAGGATCCCATAACACTCTTCGCAAAGAGTAGGGCCGTAGTCCCTGGTGTCCGTGGTCTGCTTTGTTTAAGTTATGAGCGCACCTGTGTCACATCCAACATTAATTGTAAACTGCATTAGCAGTCTGGCAAAGTCCCCCAAACAGTGTTGTAAAGAACATTTGAGTAAAAGTGCAATATATAAATGTCACAATTTTTTTTGAGATTTCGAAGTCAAAGTGGCTGACTGTATTGCCAGTCTATTAAATGTCTGCAGAGTTGAACAGCTGTTGATTGAAAGGAAAAACACTGTAAAATGAACAACATCCTCTCTCAAAAAATTCATCAAGGAAACATTTGTCAGTTGCTATAAAACATGTTTAGAATAATAAATTTTCACTTCGTGGAATGACACTTGCAAGTGACTTGCAACCAGAATAAATCAGAACAGCTGAATTTGAAGTGTATTTTTTATTCTCACTAAAAACATTTTATATTTAGGAGGGCATTTGACAGTCATATCCAGTGCTAGGGTGGGGGAGGGAATTTGAACAAGTCGATCTTCACACGTTGAAATGCCCAAGACATTGCCCGGGGAGGGGGGATGTTGATGTTTTGAATTGATCGGCGTATAAATCTGCCTAAACATGTGTAAAGAAATACTAATTACAAATTCATATTCAACATGTATTCACTAATATAGCAAGTCTGTCAAGAAGCTAGGGGAATGGAAAAAGTAGCATGAAAAAAAAAACTGTTCTTTTAGTAACAAAATTTCCCAGACTGTCTATCAGAATAGACAGGGCTTGGAAATGTAATAGCCCCCAAGGGAGGGGGGTGCTCTGTATATTTTTGGCTGGGGGTGTGCCGCTAGGACTCTGAAACCCTTACAATATAACAGACCATGTTCAGCTGATTTTGCAACCCTATACTAGACTAGACTCAACAATGTTGCTGCAATTATTTTATTTGTTTTTTGGAATGCCCTTACCCTTCCAATTTTTCAGCTCCTATTCTAGGCTTAATTCTTCACACCACTGATCAGTTTCACAATAGATGATACCCTATTCTAGACTCTTCTGATTTCTATACAGTATCCCAGATGAAAGTCTGCTTGAAACCCATATAGCTTATATATGAGCACCCCCCCCCCCCCCAACCCGGGCTCAGCTTCCAACCCTTATTTTAAAACAGCCCTGCAGCTAATGTTTTATGTCGGTACTGATCATGAAAATACTGTATATGGAGCTACATTTATCATGAAACTTGTTGTATCAAAGTATTTTGAACTTCCTGTTGAGGTCTTGTCTGTAGAATACCTGATCGCTGAATTTAACTATAGTGAAACCTGTATTAAGCGACACCCTCAGTACTCTAGCTAGTCTCTGCTTAATAGAGGGATCTGCTGAATACAGGTTCATTTTACAGTAAATATGGGAAGAAAATTCAAGGACCCAAGGAGCTTTTTTTTTGCTTAATAGAGGGTGTCTGCTTAATGTGGGGTCCATTTAATACAGGTTTCAGTGTATATAAATCAAACATGCAGTGCTCTTTTGTTATCAGCTCCAACTGTGGGATACTGCAGGTGAGGAGAGATTCCGACATGGTGGCCTGACCAATTCATATTTTAGAGGAGCCCATGGAGCACTAGTGGTGTTTTCTCTGACATCATTCGAGTCCTTCGAAAGTATAAAGAATCTCTGGATAGATGAATTTTACAGGAAAAGGTAAAAGCCCTGCCATAATCAGATGTTAGAAATGTGAATAGACCTCTTTCATAATGGCGGCCGATTTATTTATTCTTTTATACGTATGTTAATTAGCCTCACTGGCCTCGGTAACATGTGCAAAATTCAAAAGAATTTTTACTCTTAAGGTCAGTGAGGCTAATTAACATACATATAAAAGAATATATATGTCGGCCACCATAATGAAAGAGGTCTATAGGGGCCCTTTAAACTCTCAATTTTTTTTTCAATTTTTTTAAACTTTTTTTCAAATTTTTCAATTTTTTTTCAAGTTCTTTTTTTGTCTTTTAGAAAAGGAGGATGACTATATTCAAATCTCCATGATTATTAATAAAGTATAAGTACATAGATACACTTACTATAGTTAGAGAATCCTTGTCTTAACTCAATTAGATCACTTAACTTCTGCGTTTTTATTCATTATTATGTGTAATCTGCAAGGCTTTTCAATAGTATAAGGTTTTTGATTTTTCATGTACTTGTTTTGCCCCACCCCGATTAGCTTTCCAGCTATTTGCAGCGCAAACAAATCAGTCAACTCTTTCATTATTATACCAAGAATACATTGTTGTTGTTGTTTCTTGTTGAATAAATTGTTGTTGTTGTTGTTGTTGTTGTGTCTTGGAAAAATTACTTAAAACTGATTATGGTCCATTATCACTTTCTGAATTCACTTGATACACCGTATCTTCCTCCTAGTGTTCTTGAAACTTTTTTTGCTGAGATAAGGTACTAAACTTAGTTTAAATTTTAGCAGTCATGACCCGAAAATCTAAAAGTTGGCATGGCATAGCCTTTTTTATTCACACCATACCAAGTGTTTCTCAGAGTGCATGTTACATGTGATTTCCTGTTATTTACAGGATTGGATATGTTACCTTTGGAAAGAAAAACAATTTTGCTAAGCACAGTAAATTTGCTTCAAGGAAGCATCCCTTAAGGGAGAGAGGCTGTTAGCACACTACTTGCTTTAGTTAGTTTATGTGAGATTTACCTTATTATGGAGAATTAACGCTTCATGAAATTACTGCGAATTTGGAAAGTTCGCGTTAATTTTTGTTAGCTTTCCGCGACCTTAATTTCGTCAGTGTCACGTTCCCTAAAAACATGACCAATCTTCATCAGCCTCTTGATCTCTCAACAAATGGTGCTGTTAAAGGGATGGAAAAACGTGCGTTCAGTGAACATTTCATGTCTTGCATCACAGAAGAAATGCTGCGTAACCCTGAGAAAGATGTTACAACAATCACAGTTGACTTAAAGCTGTCAACTTTGAAGCCCCGCCCTGCTAAGCTAATGAAGGAATTGTACAAATGGCTCGCAACAGAAAAAGGAAAAAGCATTATTTTATCAGGATGGAGATCCGCCGTTATGGTAGACGCTGTAAAGACTGCTTGAAGTTGTGAGATTCCATCACTAAACCCCTACGTTTAGGGACAAATTAATTCCAAGGACATTGTTTGTGTTTTGGATTTTTTACTTGTTAACAGTAAATTTTGTTAATTTCCCTCATTTTAAAATTTTAGCCCCTCTTTCACGTTAATTTCCTTTATTGGAAAGTAATTTTTCCTTCACTTCACATTAATTTAAGTTGCATTAATTTCCAATACCTTAACACAAGCAGTAATTTCCTATAATAAGGTACATGTAATCCCCACACGAGACCAGTGATTCAGTAAGTTCATGTTACTACAAAAATCTTATTTTTGCTCTATCCATCAGTGGTTCAGATACAATTGCTATATTAGTTGGCAATAAGAGTGACTTGGAAGACAAAAGAGAGGTCAATGAAGCTGATATTAAGGTAAGTGTGGTTAAGTTATTTACTTCTATGCTCAAATGATCACTTACTGATTTCATGACTTGCTTTCCTTGCAAAGCAAGACCTTGTCAGAGCAAATTCACATGTAAAGTGACCATTTCACATACACCTCCATGAATGTTATATAGACTGTACTTAATACAGGGGAAAGACTTGGTTACCATTTCCACAAACATCTTCGAGACATTGAAAGAAATTACAAATTGAAATGTATCTACAAAAAACAGTGGCTGAATACTTCAATCTCCTTGTGAACAATATTCTAAGCATTACACATATGCCCAGCAGAAAACTTTATTCCGCCAATAACAGAACTACTAGTACAGTGTAGTCCCTAAGTACAATCTTGCACACTTTTTCAGTTTTTGCACCTATACTATGGAATAATTTACCTGATCACATTAGAACTATAGTATATGCTTCAAAACTTTTAAGTGTAGAGTTAAGACTCTTTTATTTAGTCGTTCCTTTTAGATTTTTGCTACCTTATATCTGTTTTTATATTAGTAAATTATTATACTAGTAACATAATGTTTATATATTTAAGTAGTTTTGTAAGTGCTATTGGTTTATTAGTAGAAACAGCGCTATAAAAATAAAGAGTACATGTATTATGGTTATTATAATTATTATGTACTTTGTTTTAGGGCTTGTTCTTGGGTTCCTTCCCTAAAAGAAAAGAAAATCATAGCGGCAACATTGTTGACAGATGGTTTGCCATTAAAATCACTAATAGTAATACAGTTCTAAAAATAGCAAGTCTGGGATAGAGTAGAGGTTTTCGGTGTCTAGTCTAGTATAGGGTTGCAAAATCAACTGAACATAAGGTATAGAGTACGTTTTAGAGTCCCAGCTGCACACTCCAACCCAAAAATATACAGAGCACCCCCCGGAATATATATCTTTCAAGCTATGTGGAGTTTAACCATTTCTTCTATGTAAAATACTGGAAATAGTAATCATATGCAAGCCTTAAACGATTATGCATTTTGCAAATTGCGTACTTTTGTTGGAGTTGACCTGTACCTGGTTAGGATTTCCTTTTATAGTCAAATCTCATCAGGTAGGTCTGTTCCAGCAGAAGTCATTAGAGCAGTTTTCAATTAAGTGTCGAAAGTAATTACACAATTGCTTTGGTTTTGCATTGCTACGCTTTGTGATTGGCTAAAAAATCTCGCGCCACTTTCTCGACCAATCACAAGTAAAACCAAAACCAATCGTGACTTACTCGCACGCGTTTTCTCGCGCTTGGCGCCGCCGACATGTAATTGAGTCGAGCTGTGATTGGTTCAATGGATTGTTTACGACCGCTGTGATTGGTCAGAGAAATTACTTTGGTTTTGGTTTTACGACGCTCAATTTAAAACTGCTCTATGAGTAACATGTAATGTACATCATGACATGAACATGGGACAAAGAAAAAATTCAGGGTCCCAGACAGGAATTGAACCTACGACCTTCCGCACACTCAGGGATCAAACTTAATTTTTCAGTCCACTAGCAAAGTTTTGCAAGTAAGAGTTTTTCTACTAGCAAAACTAGTAAGGTCACTAGCTATTTTTTTTTTTGCAGTCATTTTTGCCTTTGATGACTGAAAATAAGATAAAAATACTTAAATAGTATACTGTTAATTTTGTGATCTTCTTTGCCATTGTCCTGTTGTTTCTTTGGCGGCTCGGGGATGTCAGGCAAGACGTCATCACCGGTCAAGTTACCTGTAGTCTTAAGAGGTCGAAGGCCTTTGAAAAAAGCGGTTATTTTAGACATCTACAATAATCATTCTCTTCTGTCACGTTGCTGATTCCAACAAAATGTGAATGTACAGATAAAGTGTGCACAGCTTCCGTATAAAGCCGCTGGCAAGTGGCTAACACAAAACAACACAACATTCTCCAAGAACATTCACTCCCAATTTTATTTGAGAAATACTTACTCGCAAATGTTTGCAACAGGATATTTTTTTGACTCGCATTTTGCGAGTTAACGAGTGATAATTTCGATCCCTGACACCGGTCGGATGCTCTAATCGCTGAGCTACGAGAGACTTCTAGCTAAATTATAAGAATATATTTTATAAGAATATCGAGGCTGAAATTTGCGAAATTTTAAGAATATTTTAAGAATAAACCTGAGGCTGAAATTGTGAAAAGAATATAATTTCGTGCGTTGAAAATCTGTAAATACAATACAATGACTTAACTGTATAAAATTATTCGTTTCTCTAAACGGCAAAACTACTAGCCAACAAACGAAACACTCTTCACAAGCGATAGCCAAATGTTCAATGATGAGTGGTACATGTAATGTATTTATACCCCAATACAGCCTTGAACGGAAATGTCATAAGCTATAATTAAGAATATTACAAGAATATTTTCAGCCTAAAATCGGCAGAAAAATAGGAATATTCAGCCTGGCCCGGAAAAACAATATTCTTATAAAAAAGAAAGAGTGTATACTGGGTTTATGTGTTACCTGCCTCCTGCGTACTACTAGAAAGCATTATCTTTTATCTTATCATATTTCTCACATTTTTCTTCCAGGGGAATAGCTGTGATTTCGTAAGCTGGTTGTTAAGACTTAAAATATCTATTATAGACCAGTTTGAAGAAGAGTTTAGTGGGAGATGGCCGCGCATTTAACTAAAGAATGTTTTATTTTAGAAAAGCAAGGAAATAACTTCTGTCACAAACTTGAGAACAGTTTCATTGTAAATTGAACACTTTTGTTGGGTTGATTTACCTGAATGAATTTGCTTTTCAGTTAATCCATCCGGGTAAATTGTGTCCAACAGAAGACAATAATGTCTTTTCACATAAATTATATATCAGACACAAGGAAGAATGCAGAGAGAATGAAGGAATGAAATAGCCAAAATTTATGCTAATTAATATTAAGTTTCTAAACCGCTGTCTGTAATTATTGCTTTTCAGGAGGTTAATATTGCACATTAGGGAGCTTAAGCAACTACGACGGCGACGGCAGCGAGAACGGCACAAAACAATAGGAGAGGCATTGTGCGTTTTAAATTTTGGTACATTTCTTGCCGTTCCCTGCAAAGCAACAACGTCAAATGATCAAATTGTAGGTTTTTTGGAGAACGTGAACACACGATGGTTAATTTTCCTTTCTCCATTTGAACCGGGAAGCCATCTCTTCAAATTCAGCTCCTGGACAATCCAGCGGTCACATTAGACAAACTAAACAAATTGGAACAACTGCAAAGTAGTTTAAAATAGCGCGAATCCTTTTTTCAACTGACGTTTTCCTTGGCGTTGCCGTTGTCGTTGCTTAAGCTCCCTAATCATATGACCCGTACGGCCCTGTGAACCTTTTCTTTGCAAAACCATTGATGAAAGTCCCCTATTAAAAAAGTGGACGGCCTCGCGCGTTAAGATTTCAAGTAATTTTGTTTCCAATTTTTGGTCATATGATAAAATACTTACTGACTAAGTTAGATCGGGCCGGATGAGAAAATATTTGGCTATATATAGCTATATATATTATTGCTTTTCAGGAGGTTAATATTGAACACCATTTTTACTCTTTTCCAAGAGGTGCCTCATCAGGGCCTTTGTTTTTTTTCTTTGTTTTAAAGAAAAGTCTGTTTCACTGTTTCAGGAATTTGCAGAATTGAATTCCATGTGCTGGTTAGAAACAAGTGCCAAGGACTGCACTAATGTAAAAGAAGCTTTTGAAACTATGGCTTATAAACTGTGTGAGAGTCATGAACAATACCTGTCTTTTGAGTCCGAACGCAGTGGGCCTGGCAGTTTCACTCTCCATGGTGCTTATGGTGTACCAGAACAACAAACAAATCAGGGATACTGTTGTAACACAACATGATAATAGATCAATAACAGTTTTTATTATATAAGTACTGAGATTTACTCTAAACAAAGCCGCGAAATAAATATCGTACGTCACAAACGCAAAGCAATCTGATTGGTGGTATGATTTTTCTCATAAGTGAAAAAATATGGTACAACCAATCAGAGATCAGATACGAAATCTACCACTCGTGACAAAAATCGTCCGAGTTTTTCGCGCCGCTTCCCAACTCTTGTCATGATGGCTTCCAGTTGTAGTTCTTCGGCGAGATTTGCACAGATTTTCTTAACCAGTAGAGGAGTTTATTGAAGTAAATGAAAACGAAAATACAAGATGAAAGACGAAGCAAGACGTTGCATTACTTTTTTGCATTGTTTCAAGAATTCCTTTTTGCAAAAGAAGAGCCAAGGCTTGTTGAAGAAATTCCTGCAGAAACGCTACATGACCACCTCAGCGAATTTATTATCACAGTCTCACTCACTCACAGTCGCTCACTCACTCACTCACTTACTCACTTATCACAGTACTCGCTATTATCACAGTACGCAAGAAAGACTAACTTCATTACGGGTCAATGATGGCCAGCTTTGAACGTCATTTAAGGAAGAAGAACTGCGGACGAAGTATTTTTAAAACCCAGTTTGCCTTCACACGGCCAGCAAACGATGTCGCTTTTTACCGGTGCTGTCATTCATGCTGGACGTTTCAGCATTTCTATTAATAGCTCAAATCAATCTCCAACCCTGACATCTACAGAAACCGCGGTAAAGCAATCTCCAAAAAGATACAAAAGGCTTAGTGTCCTGGACTCTGATTCAGAATGAAAACAAAAACTTGAAAAAAAGTGAGTTTTGTAATGTATTTATACCGTGAGCTTTCGGATCAGTTGTTTTAAAAATTTCAACTGAAATTTTGCACTTGCAAGCCTTAGCTTGACTTTTAAAATCTTTACCTAATCTATATGTACATTTGCAGGTATTTTTATGACCTTAATATTTATTTAAGAATTGTTATTTCGCCAGTACTACCAGTAGCGAAATTGTTGTGCTAAATTATGATTTGTAAGCTTATTTAAGGCCAAGTTCAAACGTCGAACTTCACATGTGCCGAACCTAATGCAAATGAGCAAGAACAATAGATTTTGCTCATTTGCATTAGGTTCGGTACATGTGAAGTTCGACGTTTGAACTGGGCCTAAGGCCCAGTTCAAACGTTGAACTTCACATGTGCCGAACCTAATGCAAATGAGCAAAATCTATTGTTCTTGCTAATTTGCATTAGGTTCGGCACATGTGAAGTTCGACGTTTGAACTGGGCCTAAGTTGCGTTAATAAAAGTGACTAGTTACCGAGAGTTGGTTTCCAAAAGTTGTTGTTTTGGTTGTGTTCTTGACGTGATTATAGTTTATAAATATAATTTTCTTACTGTAAATCTCAGTACTTATAAAATAAACATTATTTCATGGTTGGTTCGCTTGTACGATTTTAATTTACGTGTTGTGTCTTGTGAAGCATCACAAACTCACTCGCTCGAAGCTCGCTCGTTCATTTGTGATGTTCACAAGACACAACAAGTGAATAAATATCGTACGCGCTCATCAACCATGGAGTAATCTATATGTCTTTGAGTAATAGTAAAATAAATCTTCAATAATTATATTCACTGGAATTTCCAAGAAAAAACTCCGGTGGTAGGGGAGGGTGGGTATAGATATTTTCTGGGCCAAGACGTTTCATCTAGACTCAAATGTTAGAGCCACCTTGTATAGTAAAAGACAATACCATAGGAAAATACAACTCGATAGCTTCCATTTGAATGGTTCCACTCTATTAAGTTTTATCTAGACCACAATTTAGAAACACCTAGGATTTCATTCATAGACTCGAAAGCGCCCTAATAAGTGAGTCTCTTATCCATAGTATAGATGATAGTCCAGCAAGTGCCAACAACTTAGCTAACACAACAACAACAATATTATTTGTACTCTATGTAATGTTTACTACATGAGCGGGAGTGTTGTATCGGCCTATACAATCACGAGCCGAAGGCGAGTGAATGTATAGTGCCGATACAACACGGAAGCGAATGTAGTAAACAACTTGTGAAATTCACATTCACATGTAAATTCGATACAATCACTCGTGAGTTGTATCTGGAATGCAAGTTAGATACAACCACTCGTGAGTTGTATCAAGATTGTATCGGCCTATACAGGGCAATCATGTGATTGGAATGGCTCATTTCTATTTGTTAGTACACTTATGAATTATTAATGAATTTTACAAAGTCCATTTACATGAATTTGCAATTTGTAATAGAAATAATGGAGAGTACTGGCTGCCCGAAATGACCATAATGGTTGAAAAACTAGGGCAGCCATCCTTAGGGGCAGTATGCAGCTCTTACAAGGTCTTCAGCTCTGATTCACTGAGAAAACAATAGAACAAACAACACAACAATAGACCCTAGCCCACTCCCTAGCCCTGAAAACAATAGAGCTGCGTGATAACCAGGTCCCATGAAATTATAGGTTGTTAAGAGCTGCGTGATATCTGCATCCTTAGAAGAAAATAATTTATTATTACATCTAATTAATCTACATTACATGAGATTAAAACAGGCGCCGCTTTGTCTATTGATCATGCATTTTGTCTAAATTCCATTCTTCCGATCCTTGTACGCTTTCTTTGCTATCCGATTAGGACCAAAGAAGTCAAATACTATACAAGAACAGACACAGGTTTTAGACAATAGAGAAGACCATATTAAAGCGGTTTTCACTTGAGTGTCGTAAAACCAAAACCAAGCTGTCCAATGAAAACAGAGGCAGACAATCTAATGAGCCGATCAGAACTCGAAGCAAAGACATCTAACCGGCGCCAAGCGCGGGAAAACGCGTGCGAGCAAGTCACGATTGGTTTTGGTTTTACTTCTGATTGGTTGAGAAAGTGGGGTGAGATTTTTTGGCCAATCACAAAGCGTAGCAATGCAAAACCAAAGCAACTGAGAAATTACTTTCGATACTCATTTGAAAACCGCTCTAGAGGAGACCGTTTTATTCACGTTTTTGGTGTCCACGTCTGCTTAAAATTGAAGCGTCCTTTATTTGCATGGCTTCCATTAAATTTGCATGTTCCCGAAGTTCCAAAAGACAGCCAGCAAAAATGACTTCAGAAACTCAAAACTGAGAATTCCTCAACCACGACGGCAACGCCAGGGAGTTTACAATTGTTCCAATTTGTTTAATTTCCCCAATATGACTGAATTGTCCAGGAGCTGAATTCATAGTGACGGCCGTCAAGTTCAAATATAGAACCGAAAATTAACCGTCCTGTGTTCACGTTCACCACAAAACTAATAATTTGATCATTTGAAGTTGTTGTTTTGTAGGGAACGGCAAAGAAATGTACAAATGTAAAATGCACGTGCAGAGGCATTGTTTTCGCCCAAACAATACGTTAATGAGCAAAAGCAATGCCACTGTACGTGCTATTGATATTTTGATACACTGATTTCTTTGTCGTTTCCTGCAAACAACAACTCGGAATAGAGGAATTTTTGAGTCTCTGGCGTCACTTTTATACCTGCCAACTTTTTTCAAGTGATAGGCGTGAGAATTTTTTCGTGGTAGTGCCAGGATGTCCGAAGTTGTCCGATAATGTCCCGAAGTATTCGGAAGTTTCCCTGGACCTCAGACCTCCGTTTAATATCATCCAACTGTACCTTATTGTAATGTTCAGAACGATAAAAACCAACAAAAAAGTGCCATTTTCATGAACGTAACTATATTTTTAATTGAATCATGCGATCAGTTAAGGCTGATAGCTCAAATCTGTAAATCAGGCGTGAGAAATTGCTCCATAGGCGTGAGTGGGCGTGAGATCGGAGTTTTGGACTCGCAGGCGTGAGACTCGCGCCTAAGGCGTGAGACTTGGCAGGTATACACTTTCACTGGCTGTCTTTTGGAACTCCAGGAACATGTAAATTTAATGGAGGCCGTGCAAATGCGAAAAGTACGGCCGAGAAAGAATGTTTTCCCTTGATCCGGGATTGAAAAACAGTTTGCACAGGTTACTTAATACATTATTTCCTTTTAAAAAATGCAAAAAAGACATTTAAAAATTGAATCGTATTACATTTAGTTGTGAGTTTTAATGGTGTAACAGTTTAAATTCATAATCCTGCTATCTTGAACTCAAGCATGTTAAGGCATGGGCTGTCCTTTGTTCTTAGACCCCCCGCGAAGAAAACTATGTTTTCTAATAGAAGTAATGTTCTATTGATCTTAACGACCATTAAAGGTGCAAAGCAGAAATATTTCAACGTCCTTAAACCTTTTGAGTGTTAACAACTGTCGTCACGTGACTGATGACGTCATAATTAAGGAAAAAAGAGCAATCTGAAACGGGCCAAGGATGGTTCATTGTGGCGGCCAAAAAACCATTCGGTATTTATTGACTTGGTGCATAGATACAATCCGTGTCCTGAATGGAGAAATATATTCTTTCATTAAGACGTTATTAAAAGAATAAAAGGGTCACGTGACCTACTTTTGAAAATTACTCTTTAACGGCAAATCGCAGTCACCCATTCAGGACAGATTCTTAAAGGGGGAAACCACAGAATTTCGTTGGTATTTCAATATATACCTATTATATGTCATTTCGGCGGCCCATTTTCACTTTTCTCTTCGCGTAAGAAAACTGTTATAACAGGTCACGTGATGTAAACATTCCACACATAAAGCAAACGCTAATTTAAGGACATGAAGTTTTATGTTATTACCAAGTTTGAGGATGTTTATGTATATATTTTTAAAGTAATGACTCTTGACGGATTTTTTGCAAATAAGGCACTCTCAAGCAAGTTAAGGCATGGTTTACCTGCTTATTTGGCATAGTTTCATTTGAAAAGGAAGTCGTCGTTCAATATTCCTAATAATTTGCAAGCAACATTATTTCAGTGGCCTTAATAATATGAAACATTCGTGACGTTCGAATATCAGTCACGTGACCTGTTATTGAACGTTAACGGTTAAAATCTTCAGGGTAAAATGGAGAACATTAAATCAAATCAAATTAAAACTTTTTGAGCACCAATCTTTTGCATCATAGGTGCTGGTCATCGAATAGACTTGTGCGCATGTCCAAGTTTAATAGCAATCACGTAATTAGGGTAAATAGGTCACGTGACTTTAGAAATAGCTTAATAACTTCTAATACAAATTACAGATACCACCTTACAAGGCAGAATAACAATGCTGATACTCTAGTGGACAATTTACTAGCACATATTTTTAAAATTATATTGCAGAACCTTTCTCCATTTTAGAAAACGCATTTTGTGACGTCACTTACAGCGCCTTGTCACGTGATGCTAACTTACACTCTCATATGATTAACCAAGTCAGATGTAAATCCTACTATTAGCATCGAACTTTGTAGTTAATTGTATTGATCAATAATAAAGAATCTCTAAATTCGTCGCGGGGGGTCGTATGAAATGCCTTAGTCATGCCTTAACTTGCCTGAGCTGGGTCATGCCTTAACATGCTTGAGAACTTGGCTAAATCAAACTTCATGCTTATCTCGAGGCAAACTCCATTTCCCTTATACAGTAAACAAGTATAGCTTGTCTCAGTGAATTCCAGTTTTATCACTTTTTCATTCCGTTGAGTCAGTGTTCAAAGTAACAGGATTATTTTGAAGAGTAAATATGTTTGATAAATCACACACAAAAAATATAGCAAAGAATTTATTGTACAGTCAACGGAGAGAAGGGATATGGTCACTGAGAAATAAGGACGAATGTTGACTTAGTTTTCCAACTTTTTTTTCTGAAAACTGGTGAATTGACGCAAAATGTGAAAGAACAGTTAGTAGTAATACTAATTTAGGCCTAGAACATTTAATTTTTTATTTTGTTCAGTTAATCCGAAATCTATCATGATGGATAAAAAACATTCAAATTGATCATTTTATTATTTTCCCAAACCAGTATTTATTAATTTAAGTATGCAGAGCAAAATAAATCTTCATGAAGTTAATTTGGCAAGCACTTTTTAGTGTAATCTTATGGAATGAGACTACGCATTTGTATTTCTGTACTTCTTGGCCTGTAAAAGGGCCTCCCAGTTTAAAGGGGATAGGGCGAATTCGGTGGAGTCGAACGCCCAGGGCTGAGTTGTTCGAAGGACGATTATATTAGCGCTAATCCAGGGTTAATTACTATAACAATCTGTAAATATTTTGAAGAATGCTTTGTATAAACATTTTAGATTAAGTCTGCTTAGGGATAAAAATTTTACTTCTTTTTAGATAATTTAATTCTAGAATGCACGATATAATTACCGATTGTACTTTGTAGTTTTTAATTAGGTTTTAATTAAATTCTTTATTTATAACAGATATCTTAATATAGTATTGTAACGTTGTTTATTGAGGGCCACGAGTTTGTTAGTTTTTTAACTATTAAGTGTCACCCTTGTTAAATAAAGTTTGATTGGTTGATTGATAACAACTCATATGTTTTGTTGACAGTTAATAAAGGATTAATGCTAATCAGGCTTTGAACAACTTGGCCCAGGAGATAAGAGGACCGGTGAACGTTGAGCCCGCGATACGTAATGATCACCTGCCTTACCCATGGGGACGGCGTTAAGGGTAGGGGAGGGTGGGGAGTTTGATGCAGGGGGTGGGGGTCGGTAGGACAAAATGCTAGGAGATGGGAGGATTCGAACTTTTCGGATTCATGAGTTGCAGATGTTTTCTTTGGCACCACTGCCGAGTCTTGAATGGTCTCTATGGAGCAGGAATTCTACTCAACCTCTCCCTGATTTTTAACGAGACAATTTCCTTGTCTGGGAAAGTTTTCTTACAAAGAGAGCACTCCTTTTGTTCAAGAGCGACATTCTCAAATTTCCACTGTTCCAAATATGGTTTTCTTTTGTCAGCCGAAATAGGACAGAAAGACCAATAGAGCTTTTTGTTCAAGATTAAAAAAATGGTTGGATTTGACCTAGTGACTGAAATTAGTGGCTTTTAACTTGAGTACACCAATCTTAATTCTTCCGCTAGCTAGGATTCAATTTTTCTAACGATACAACGATGTGACTGATTCTTAGAAATTCAATTTCATTTCACTTTGTCATGTAGTTAGGTACATGTAGGATGGAAAATTGGACATAACTGAAAATGAAACAAAATACTTTTGATGACCTTTAATATTTAAAAGCCAAAAGCCAGTACTCTTCTTTTAGAACTATTAAACCTCAAAACTATTTAACCTCAAAATGAACTCTGACTCTGCAAATTTTTAGGTGGGGGTGTGCCGCTGGGACTCTGTGACCCTTAGATTTTAGCTGCATTTTGTAACCCTATTCTAGACTAAACACCGAAAAAAAAACCTACCCTATCCTAGACCTATTCCAGACTCGTTATTTTCCAGAAACTCATTCACTATCGCAGTTATTAGTTAACAGGGGTCAAACCAAACATCTCTGATCTCTGCTAACTATACCCTATCCCAGACTAAACTGCCTGAAAACCATACCCTTCACAGCGGCACATACCTATATAGCTCATATATGGGAGTACCCCCCGGGGATTTTACTCCACATGCACATTAGTTCTATTGATTCTGCATCTCGTAGTTCGTCTAGTGTGAAGGTGGGTACAAAACAACATATACATCCATCAGCTTAAAGTGATTTTACTTCATCTGTGAAATAGTAGTAAGAATAGTACGCACTATTAGACTAATTCCATCGTTTCCTTTTGTTTAATTTGGACTATCACACACTAATTGTTAGATAGTGTTTCACAGATGAAGTAAAATCACTCTGGTAATCGTTAGCATAGCTCCACAGTTTGATATATAAACCATACACAACCGACAATTCCTTCATTCTCTTTGATGAAAGGCTGGCGCTCAAAACATTAGCTTTTGAGTCCCTTTACAGTGACCAATTTACCTTATCAACTCACTTCCCCACCCCTCCCCCCCCCATTAGCTTTTGAGTCCCTTTACAGTGACCAATTTACCTTATCAACTCACTTCCCCACCCCTCCCCCCCCATTAGCTTTTGAGTCCCTTTACAGTGACCAATTTACCTTATCAACTCACTTCCCCACCCCTCCCCCCCCCATTAGCTTTTGAGTCCCTTTACAGTGACCAATTTACCTTATCAACTCACTTCCCCACCCCTCCCCCCCCCATTAGCTTTTGAGTCCCTTTACAGTGACCAATTTACCTTATCAACTCACTTCCCCACCCCTCCCCCCCCATTAGCTTTTGAGTCCCTTTACAGTGACCAATTTACCTTATCAACTCACTTCCCCACCCCTCCCCCCCCCATTAGCTTTTGAGTCCCTTTACAGTGACCAATTTACCTTATCAACTCACTTCCCCACCCCTCCCCCCCCCATTAGCTTTTGAGTCCCTTTACAGTGACCAATTTACCTTATCAACTCACTTCCCCACCCCTCCCCCCCCATTAGCTTTTGAGTCCCTTTACAGTGACCAATTTACCTTATCAACTCACTTCCCCACCCCTCCCCCCCCCATTAGCTTTTGAGTCCCTTTACAGTGACCAATTTACCTTATCAACTCACTTCCCCACCCCTCCCCCCCCCCATTAGCTTTTGAGTCCCTCTGCAGTGACCAATTTACCTTATCAACTCACTTCCCCACCCCTCCCCCCCCATTAGCTTTTGAGTCCCTTTACAGTGACCAATTTACCTTATCAACTCACTTCCCCACCCCTCCCCCCCCATTAGCTTTTGAGTCCCTTTACAGTGACCAATTTACCTTATCAACTCACTTCCCCACCCCTCCCCCCCCATTAGCTTTTGAGTCCCTTTACAGTGACCAATTTACCTTATCAACTCACTTCCCCACCCCTCCCCCCCCATTAGCTTTTGAGTCCCTTTACAGTGACCAATTTACCTTATCAACTCACTTCCCCACCCCTCCCCCCCCCATTAGCTTTTGAGTCCCTTTACAGTGACCAATTTACCTTATCAACTCACTTCCCCACCCCTCCCCCCCCATTAGCTTTTGAGTCCCTTTACAGTGACCAATTTACCTTATCAACTCACTTCCCCACCCCTCCCCCCCCCATTAGCTTTTGAGTCCCTTTACAGTGACCAATTTACCTTATCAACTCACTTCCCCACCCCTCCCCCCCCATTAGCTTTTGAGTCCCTTTACAGTGACCAATTTACCTTATCAACTCACTTCCCCACCCCTCCCCCCCCATTAGCTTTTGAGTCCCTTTACAGTGACCAATTTACCTTATCAACTCACTTCCCCACCCCTCCCCCCCCATTAGCTTTTGAGTCCCTTTACAGTGACCAATTTACCTTATCAACTCACTTCCCCACCCCTCCCCCCCCCATTAGCTTTTGAGTCCCTTTACAGTGACCAATTTACCTTATCAACTCACTTCCCCACCCCTCCCCCCCCCATTAGCTTTTGAGTCCCTTTACAGTGACCAATTTACCTTATCAACTCACTTCCCCACCCCTCCCCCCCCCATTAGCTTTCGAGTCCCTTTACAGTGACCAATTTACCTTATCAACTCACTTCCCCACCCCTCCCCCCCCATTAGCTTTTGAGTCCCTTTACAGTGGCCAATTTACCTTATCAACTCACTTCCCCACCCCTCCCCCCCCCATTAGCTTTTGAGTCCCTTTACAGTGGCCAATTTACCTTATCAACTCACTTCCCCACCCCTCCCCCCCCCCATTAGCTTTTGAGTCCCTTTACAGTGGCCAATTTACCTTATCAACTCACTTCCCCACCCCTCCCCCCCCCATTAGCTTTTGAGTCCCTTTACAGTGACCAATTTACCTTATCAACTCACTTCCCCACCCCTCCCCCCCCATTAGCTTTTGAGTCCCTTTACAGTGGCCAATTTACCTTATCAACTCACTTCCCCACCCCTCCCCCCCCCATTAGCTTTTGAGTCCCTTTACAGTGACCAATTTACCTTATCAACTCACTTCCCCACCCCTCCCCCCCCCATTAGCTTTTGAGTCCCTCTGCAGTGGCCAATTTACCTTATCAACTCACTTCCCCACCCCTCCCCCCCCCATTAGCTTTTGAGTCCCTTTACAGTGACCAATTTACCTTATCAACTCACTTCCCCACCCCTCCCCCCGTCACCTTTTGAATCTCTTTACAGTGACCAATTTACCTTATCAACTCACTTCCCCACCCCTCCCCCCCCATTAGCTTTTGAGTCCCTTTACAGTGGCCAATTTACCTTATCAACTCACTTCCCCACCCCTCCCCCCCCCCATTAGCTTTTGAGTCCCTTAACAGTGGCCAATTTACCTTTTCAACTCAGTTGTTGTGCCCATCTTTGTACTACTCAAACTGAAGTATGCTTAACTTGGCAAAAACAAACAGCCAATGCTTGTAGCTTCCAGCTGACTGAATAATAGGTCTCTCTCGCAAGACTTCAATAAATAACTGACATGGTAATAGTGTATATTTAAGCATCCGTTGAAAGATTGTGGGCTGATTATTTAGAGGAGGTATACTAGTAGTAATCATAGATTATGGTGCGTCTCCTTATCCCGAGGCACCTCGTCTTGACCTAGTACCTCAGTTTCATGAATTAATTCAGCCACTGTCTAAAAGGGCTATGTCGCTATGTCACGTAGGCAAAAACGTCGCGCCAACATCAAACAAATTCACGCTATTGCAGTGGGATCGAGCAAAATCCTGCCGTGCAGTGTACTCCGAAAGGTCTCAGATTTCCGACATATAAATAGTATATTTGTCTTGATTTCATTTCGGTTATTTCTCCGTTTCTGAAATCATACTCCTCAGTACATGTACTAATACCGCAACCGGAAATGAGAAATTTCTGAGAAAGCGGGAAAAAGTGCTCCCGTGTGATAAACATGAAATCGACGATTTAGTCACTTAACATTCAACGTGACAAGTTGCAAGTAAAACACAAGACTATAAATGAATATAATTCCTTTATTCGCTAGACAAATTTTAGTAACAAAACTGCGAAATCTTTAGTCGCAAATGGGCCCGATACGGGTGCAATTTCGAGCACTGTAATTAAAAATTAATCTGCGGTCGCCAGTGAATTATTGCCACAAGACATACAGCAAATTGCACCGTACCGTAGAGCATCGCGAAGAACGACGTCAGTATTAAGGTGAAAGCTTCCGATTTCCACGCGCTGGGAATGCTGGATACTATTGTGACGTTTCAAGATGGCGCAGATTTGGTACCGACACTTTTCTCGATTCGTTCCGCTTAGACGACGCGCTAAGCATGCTGGATACTATTATGACGTTTCAAGATGGCGCAGATTTGGTACCGACACTTTTCTCGATTCGTTCCGCCTAGCCGACAAGATTAGGAAGCGTCTCCTTCGTCGACGCAAAAATCAAATCGTTTCCTACACCTCTGAATAAAAAAAATATATGTTAGCTAATATTCAGTTATGATGAAAGTTCTCCATGGATAACAGCCTTTCATCTGAATGGGCTAAGTGAAGTATACTTAGGCATCATTTAAAGATTGCCATATGAATGATGAGTATGGATATTGATTATTGCTGAATACAGCAGTTTTCAAAGTAAATTCGCTACTGCTTTGGTTTAGCATTGCTACGCTTTGCTAAAATATCTCGTGCCATTTTCTCAACCAATCAGAAGTAAAACCAAAACCATTGTGACTTGCTCGTACACGTTTTCCCGCGCTTGGCGCCCGCTAAATGTACTTGCTAGGAGTTCTGATTGGTTCATTGGATTGTCTGGTTTGTTGTGATTGGTTCATTGGATTGTCTGCGTCTGTTGTGATTGGTTCATTGGATTGTCTGTGTCTGTTACGATAGACCAGAGTGATTACTTCAGTTTTGGTTTTACGACACCTAATTGAACACTGCTCTATCAAAATAATTTCAACTTTTTCTTAAATCTCAGTGAAAAAATAAGAACAGCAGCAATTGTCCATGAATGTCCATGAAAAGAAGCTGTAAACTTAGTTATGTTCTTAAAATATATTATTATGAAAATAATATTAAGTTCAATTTAAAACAAGCTGGGAAAACAAGGTCGTCCAGTGATCTGTTTTGACAAATATGGTAACCCTTTTAGCTTGTAAGATACATTTTAACTGCTATGAATTTAACTTCCAAAGTTGGAAAAACCAAACAAAGTGTAGCCTAGTCTGATAGACTAAACGTCATCACTTTACAAAAAAGTACCAGTTAAACATCATAAGCAGAACCATCATTATACATAACGCATCTCAAGTTTGTCAGTGTATCTTTTTTGAGTCTTTAAGTTTCTCATAATGGCCATAAGTTAGGTTATACATCTTCATCTGTGACAGCTGCAGGTCATTGCGTTCGTATCCTGCAATGGAACCCTCTTGAAAGGTCTTGTATGAAAATCCACATGGGGCACCCTGCAAAATACCACAATAAGCAGTGCATTGCATAAAACATCCCCGTTAACTTTGTGACTTTACAAAGGCTTACTATTGCTGGTGACCATTGATCATCTGCAGTCCATGACTAACAAAAAATCACTTTTTTAAAATGTCAATGTATTTAGCACGAAAGTACTGTTTTTTACATCCTCGCTGGAGATGGGACTGCCATTCCTACATGGTCATCCGAACCACGTTAAGGTTTGAAGAAATCATAGCAAAGATAGCACCATCTTCCTCAGTTATTTTAAGACCCCGAGTGTTGGTCCGTCCAGGATTGAACCCACAACCTCTTGTTCAGCAGACCTGTGGCCGTATTAAGAACCCTGCTTAATTCACACACTAACATGAACATTTTGAAAAAATATATCTAATTTCATTCCAGAGTTTTGAATGCAATCGCATGACAAAACCCAAGGTTCAAAGGGGACGATTAGATGGTCTGTGCTGTGGTCAGGCCCTATTGAAGGGCCTTACAAGTTTGTTAAGTTAAATTCATTAATTCATAAACATTCATATTAAAATGCTAACCTCATTAGCAAACAATGTCATAAGGAATCTTCCAGGTTTGAAAGCTTCAAGAACCTTGCTGATCAGTTCTTTATAGGAGCTCTACAAAACAAAACAAAAAATATATAGTAGACTAGTGCTAATTATAAATATATAGTAGACTAGTGCTAATTATAAATATATAGACTAGTGCTAATTATAAATATATAGTAGACTAGTGCTAATTATAAATATATAGTAGACTAGTGCTAAATAATTAACAACATCTGTCATTTCTGAGCCACCCTGAAGCTGTCCAGACAACGTCCGTGATTGGAGAACAAAATAGATAAATGAATGAAACAATGTCCTATCCCTGAAAACAATAGCAGTTACAGGTTATCGGGACCAATGAAAATAAACAGTCTGGAGGAGGTGCTGGACTACTGTCATTTCTCACTGCAAATAGGAGGACAAACAGCAGACATGGCAGACAGCAATGAAAGGGAAGCATGTTGTTGCACCCAACGTTTATGACCTCTTTCCAATGCTCCACATGAAAACAGTTGATGATAAAATCGGGGGCACAGTCTCTTTAAAAATCTACTGACTTACCACTTTTACATTGGTTTCAAAACTGGCATAAGAACACTCTTGCTGTGGGGTTATATGAATGTTGAAGTAGCTATCCTATTTGAGAAAAAAAAATAACATATAAGCAATTGATTAAAAAGCGTAAGGGGTGAAGTCTTCACAAGCCACCTCCCCCCTTGATAGGATGCTAGTCTATCGCAAGGTCATAACCTCCAGCATTATGTTGCCGCTACCCATTTATACACCTGGGCGAGGAGACAAAGTTTCTTGTCTTATGAAACAACACAATGACCAAGGCCATTGATTAATGTTGGTTTTTATGCGAAGAGAGGAAAACCACAGTTCTGGAGAAAAACCCTTGGGGCAAGAACGAGAACTATAATGGAAAGATATGGTTACCTATTAATAATAACCAGTTTATAATAAGGCCATATAATTCCGACTCATTTGTGATGGCTGGATTAATGGGGCACCACTGACAAAAAAGAGGTTAATTCATTTGAATCCTTTCAGTCCTATTAATGTCAATTGATGTTGAGTCGATTTCAATGAACTTTTGCCACAAACATTGTTGTGGCAAGATCAGTTCATCTCAAGAATAAAATTGTACCCCCTAATTTATTTGATATGGTTGACCACCCCTGCAACTTTTTAATGTTGTATTTTTACCTAAAAGACAAGAAAGGTTTTGGGTAATAAGCATGACTTTAATTTTTCGTTTTCTTTTTCTATGATGGTGTATATCTTTTGGTGAAATTGGGACTTTCTGAGTGCACAATGTTGGCATTCGACAGAAGGGGGTTTATACTTCCATCCCTTCATTTACAATCTTATCTAGAGATTCTGTGTAAAGCTTCCTGTATAAGGAAACAACAGGATGGCAGGTACCTGTGGGCTTAAACCACCAACCTTAAGATTTATTAAACTCTGAGGCATTTTTAAGAACTACCAGACAACTGCCTCTAAGCTTGACATCATGAATCATTCTAACACATTATAACAGTATTAAAAGTCAGCCAGCTCACCCGGAGGTGTTCCAAGTTTGGGAACCACTCAGGAGCGACAACATTGTTGTTCTCTAATGTCAACATCTGTTCACACCAGTAATAAATGTTACTCAAATGTATAGTTCTGTTTCATAAGTACCATACACATGTGCAGATAGGCCATACCTCAAGGTTAGAAGGAAAAAAGGTTTACTATTATTATTTTTTAGTTTTATTATTATTGACCCTTCAAGCCGACAGTCCAAAGATAATGATGATGATGATGATGATGATGATGACGATGGTGATTGTGATGATAATGATGTTAATTAATATTATTGATCGAACTTGTATCATATCAATCATTCAAACCAGAAGTCTTATGTGAAATGTTACAATCAAATGAAGCATCATGTCTAAAAATTATCCACTTCAGTATTTTGATAGAATTTATTGTTATTGTTTTTAACTAGTATTTCTTCATTGATGTAAGTTTTGTGGCAAATTTTGTAAAGCAACAAACAACGTGTTTTGTTTACAGTGATTATTATAAAGAGTTTATAACGAGGCAGTGATTGTTAAGTGAATTGGACACAATGAGAATTAGTCCTATCAATATTAATTAGAATAGTTATTTAAACACAACATTTTCCAGGTATTTACCCAGCTAAGTCACAACCTTGATTTTGAATTAGGGTAAAGAGGTACAGCTTATCTGCCGTGATTTATGATATGGTATGATTATGTGAAAATGAACAATGATGTGCCTTGCGAATGTAATTAAACCTGGAGATGGACGTTTAAAACACAGACATCTGCACTGTATGATTACTGCGCCTTTCAATAACATGCGGAATTTGAAATTCAAATTTCCACCAACAGTTGCGTTTTACACTGCCGTCATTCATCTTAGCTTACCTCTCGGGAAACAGATCTTCACTTCAATGAGGTCAAAAGGTCACGTCCGTGCATTATGATTGGTAGATTTGGATCCATTTTGTTTGTTTCCTTTTTTACATGGTCCGTTGGCTTTCGTATTAATTATGATTGACGGCAGGGAATAACGCAACTGTTGGTGGAGATTTGAATTTCAAATTCCGCATGTTATTGAAAGGCGCAGTAATGTATATGAACAATGATGTGACTTTCGAATGCAATATAATACTGATGTCTGCTACAGTGAACCATTGCACAAACTTGACTTTTTAGTCCCGACCATAAGTAAGTAAGAGCTTCATTCATAGAAATCTAAACAGAACTTCATGTACATAGTGACATATCGCTGACATGAAATTGAACCACAACTACCACATTTATGTTCAATTTTATTTCCAAAGCTAATAAATTGGACAGATAAAAGCCAGGAGAACATAAGCATAAGCATAAGATCTTATATTATCTTTCTTCAAAAGCCTGAGTCACTTGGACTGTTTAATATGTGAAAAAGTAGTTTCCCTCTCTAACAACAACTCACTTACATCCAGAAGCCCATTGGCTGAATATCCACAGGGATCAAACAAGGCAGCATCAATCACTGCTCCAGGAAGAAATTCACTAATGCCTGTTGCCTAGGTGACAAAGAAAAACACTTCATGACTGACATCACTATTAAAGAAATAAAAAATGCGCCGAGTGCATTATTGAGTTATATAAGCACGCGGGAATTTTTAAGAACACGAGAGAAGTGCAGAGTAGCACGAGCCAAAGGCGAGTGTTTCTCGCACTTCTCGAGTGTTCTTAAAAATTCCCAAGTGCTTATATAACTCAACAATGCATGAGGAACAAGTTTCTTTATTTCTTTTATAAAATAAAAATGGTTACAATGAACCTTACGCCATGCGCGTGCTTTATCGAGTTATAATGAACTCCGTTTAACCAATCATAGCGCATGCATTTCCTTGGGCATTTTATAAAATTAACTAAACAATATTAAATTAATGATTGATAGAAATTTTTCTGGTTGCCATATTTTTTGTAGTTAGCTCTAAGTTTCAATTTATTGAAAGGTCCTACATGAGAACAATGCTAGCCCTGACCTTTCTGCATGTCAGTGATACAACAAAAAAAAAACAGGATTGTGATTGCAAGCATGTCAGTACCACATGACAACCAGACCCATAGTCATCTAACAAAGTTTAGCATAGTATTTTTTACAACATTTTGACATCTTTTTGAAAATTACCGGTAGCTGATGGCTTCTGTTTCAAATGACCAATGTACAGGCAATGTCTATGGAAAACAGTTTTGCTACTTGTCGGAAAGCAAAACATAGTTTTTGTATTTTAATTGGCCAGTACAACTTGGAGACATCAGAAAACATTTAAAAAGGAAGCGGTACTGCAAACAGCAAACCTGAAGAGGAGATAAATCATGTTTTACTTAAGGAAAGGCAACAAAAATTAAAATTAACTTTTTAATTACCTTGGTGACTTCTGTTGCATCAGAATATGATGACTTGTAGAACTTGTTCATGACCTCTCTATCAAGATCCAACATCAAAATGTATGCAAGTCAAGGATTACCGGTAATACAATTGACTATCTTACTGCACTGCAGTGTTTTACAAACCTATTACACTTACTAACAGTAACTAAAATAGAAACTGAAGCATTACCGTTTACTCCCAGCTGAATCATGAAAAGTTCTGTTTGTGATCAGAAGCTTTTAAACTATCACATTAAAGATTTCATACAAGGTCTCAAAATTAGAGCAATGTTACCTAACATAATAGTGGACCCTGCGAGTACTTCTTAAAAGTAATACATCTAAATAAAAAATCAATAAAATTACTGGTATCAAAAGATATTTCCAAAGTTTGGTCGGGCTGATTGACTCCTGGTGAGGTGTTATCAAGGGTATACAAGTACCTGGGAAATGGATAAATAGATAGATAAATAACACTACTCAATAAGGTAGCACCTTCAAGCACAAAAACAATTCCACTTTAAAGCAGAATCTCCAAAATAATGTAGTGTTATCTATAGTTATTGACTTATTGTTCCAGAGAATATATTTGCCAATAGGTCAGGGTAAGAAAACAATTTTGAACTCCACTTGTCCATTCAGGACAAGTGAGGTTCTGGTTTTACTTGTCCAAACTTAAGTCTAGTTGTCCTTGGATGTAGAGTAGCATGTGTAGCAAGCGTTTCCGCGCGAGTTCGTTGCGAACTTTTGGACCAAGCTAGCGTGAAACGTTTACTATGCAGGCTAGATGTAGAGTCAAATAATCCAAGTTCTAAATGATGCATGGTTACGGTATGTGAACATAAACCTTTAAACTCATCTCATTTCCAACTTGTAAGATGCATTTGCAAAAAGTGATCTGTTTTACACTTGCAAAAACCTGACTGTATACTGATTTTTCCAGTGAAACATATTAAAAACACTTTTCTTTTTTAATTATTTCCTGAATATTTACTTGTCCAAAGGACAAGTAAGATTGATAACCCACTTGTCCACAAGCAAAAATCACTTGTCTGGGGCAAGTGGACACCTCTGTCCGTATTTGTAGCACCCTGTAGGTAGATATTTGTTATCCTCTTGAACTCTTGGAAATAGTCGAGAAGTTCCTGATAGAAAAGGGGTAAGCCTTTATCTAAGACTGTTTCCTTATACACTGTAATTGCATTTGAGAAGAAAAGGGTGGCCACCATAACTTTGAAAATAGAAGTTTGGGGTCGCCATCCATTTATCATCTGAGTCAGCTACTAGACTGCCAATCCAAGCCAGTTGTAAAGATTTTACCATCATATTGAAGTTTATAAAGTTTATTCCCTAATCAGCTAATGACTGACGCAGAACTAATCGTTTGAACTTATCTTTCCTATTTTTTCCACAGAAAGGCAAAAAGATTTATCGCTTTCAATTCCTCATTGAACTGGAATTCAGAAATGTTGGTTTTGGGAAACACATACACAAAAAAACCTGGGAATAACCCTGGTAACTTAAATTGATTCTTAAAAGTGCATGGATAAGTAAAACTAATTTCATGTAGATTTGAGATCTATCAAAGTGATACAGTACATGTATGTAAAAGCTTACAGTCAAGATAATGGTGTCAAGTTAACAATTTGTGCCAATGGGTGACCCGGTTTCATCCAGGATTGCTTACCATGTATCTGGGCCATTCATTCGTCCAAGTGCATATCCTGCACCATCTAAAAGTTGAAAAAAAGGAGTTTTAATATCTACAGTAAAAGACTGTAGAAAAAATAATGACCTCAGATCACAGTGGCCACAGTGTTATGAAGAGAATTGATTATTAAACTGGATTTTTTGAAGATGGCTTTTGCACTCAACTGTTTATTTTATTTTATTTCTATTCATTTATTAATTGTTTTTTTGGGGGGGGGAGGGGGGGGGGGTACTAACTGCTTTCTCCTATTCAAGCATTCTATAAAGTACAGCAAATAGTTTTACTAAAAACAGAAAACATATTTATGCAGGTTTGATTAATGATGCCAGAACAATAGAAAAGAGCAGTAACTTACCTGGAAATAGCTGATCTAGCCATTGGACCTAACAAAAAAAAAAATATGGGTCAAATGTGTGACACCATGAGCTGATTACATTAACATGCAGGGGCTTAAATATATAATTATTGGAAGATGGATGTGTCAGCTGAGCACTAGCCAGCATATGTCTATCAAGGCATATGCTATAAACAAGACCTCAGTAAACAATATAGCTAAACAACAGAATATGTCACAGACCTCTTGCTCAAACGTCCGATGAGGTGCTGGTTGAAGACTGGGTGCTAGGTAATTCATACGCGAATAAAAGAAATCCTGCAAAAAATGATGAAAGTCATATAAATCTAAGACAGAAGTAAGGTTTTAAAAAACCTGTAAGCAAAGTAAGCTGAGGGAATACAAGAAAGAAACCTAATGATGGAATTTCAAGTAGTGCCAAACACCTACAATTTTTTTTAATATTACAGTGGAGGCTGAACCCTGTCTAATGGCCACCCCATTAATACAGCCACCATGTTAATTACAGCCACTTTTTTTGGCCTAAAAAAGAAATGTTTTACTCCAGACCAACCGCGTCAATACAGCCACCTCATTTATGACCAGATTTTGCTGGCCTCATGGTGGCTGGATTAACAAGGCCTCACTGTATACAAAAATAAAAATCAGAGGCTTTATCAACAGAACATGAATAATTAAAACAAAGAATGAGAATGATGAACGCAGAATAATTATTCATACTGAACATACCTGCACTTCAGTCAATCCACACTCAATCTTCACCAGTTCCAACAACGGTTTAATGCAGTGTAAGAGAGTTGTTTGTCCACAAGTCTTCAGGATCACCCGTTGCCGGGATACAAACATACTGCTCTCACTGTAAAATTGGAAAGAAATATTTACAAGGTGTGATTATAAAATGAATCAAAGACTCCCAACAGCCAACTTGTGAATAGAAAAAAATTGGACCCTCTCCTCTCATACACACTCTCATATGTGGAAAAGTATGGAATGAGTGTTCAAAATTAAGTTTCAAACAGTGGAACCTCCAATGAGGTGACCCCCCAGGACCAGCAGAAGTGTCCCCTTAATTAATGGAGGTGAACCACCTGAATAAAAATACCTTGTTTCATAACTTGGGATACCGCCATTTATTTTAGCAACTGTAAAATGCATACTTTAAATTGCAACAACAACCTTGGACTGTTTAATTCGTAGTTCACTGTAATAGCCTTCCATTAGCCAAGGTAATTATAGCACAATAACATCTATTCAATCTTCCTTAGTGATCACATACTACATTTAACTGTCCCCAAATGCCATTTGGGATGGTCAAACACTGCCCCTGTCCCCTAAATAGAGGTGACCCTTTAATAAAGGAGATAATTACAAAGATTATATGAGCATTTTCCCAGGACCAGGAGAAGTGTCCCCTTAATGGAGGTGTCCCCTTAATAGAGGTGATAATTACAAAGATTATATGAGCATTTTCCCTGGACCAGGAGACATGTCCCCGTAATGGAGGTGTCCCTTTAATAGAGGTGATAATTACAAAGATTATATGAGTATTTTCCCAGGACCAGGAGAAGTGTCCCCTTAATGGAGGTGTCCCTTTTATAGAGGTGATAATTACAAAGATTATATGGGCATTTTCCCATGAACACAGTTTCACTGTACCTATGCGTCATTCATTGTCATTTTAAAACTATTAATGTCTGGGCGGCCAAAATTGGTGAGGCATATGATTAAGCAACAAGCTTTATATTTTGATATTTTTGTTGAGCTTTAGGGGGTGTTGCCATGGCAACACGGTGGATTGTAAATCAGCCTGCAATATTTGGTTTCCTTTATTTTCAGAAAATCTAGTCATTAGATTTTGTCCATCATTTGTCTCCAGTAAACTTGTAAAAATATTCGCATGTTAACACTGGTCTCATGTAACTTTAACAGAGGGATCTTCCGTAATTTGTGGTTTCATATGTTTGCGTTTTGTAAAAATCTCCTCTGTTAGATTTCAAATTTCTGATGGCAGATGAGTTCGGCATATTCGGAACTATTATTGTGCCGAATTTTGTGAAATTCTAACAAGTACAGTCGAACCCCTATTAAGCGGCCACCTTTTAACAGCCACCCCCTGTTAAGCGGCCAGTTTTCAAAGTCCCGAATTTATTGTCAGTATAATACTGTAAATAAAACCCCTATTAAGCAACCGCAGCCACCTTTTGGCGGTCCCAATGAGGGTTTTCCTATTGTTTTTACCCCTATTAAGCGGCCACCAAAAAAATAATACACGTAGCTGGCATCATTTTGAATAATCTGATGACAGATGAGAGTCCCGAAATAGAAGGTGACGAATCTTGGCATGATTTTGTTGTCAAGTAATGTACTACATTTTGATTTGTGTAAACAACATATGGTAATCAGCATATAAATAAGGTTTAGAGCATGTCAAATTTGAACATTGATAACTGTCCATTAGACTGAAATTACGAACCTGAATTTACAGTCCGAACATAGGCTGTATTACGTTCAACAGTCTTCCAACTGCGTTGTATTCAAATAAAGTGACGTTTATACCACACATTATACTATTTTCTGGTGAACCCCTATTAAGCGGCCAACCCCTATTAAGCGGCCACTTGCCAGTTCCCCGAGGGTGGCCGCTTAATAGGGGTTCGACTGTAGTTCCGTAGAAATCAGCACATTTCCGAGGAAAGTCGCTAAAATATCCAGTCACAATTTTTTGGTCAACTGCGCATGCGTTGCATCTGACTGGGTTCTCGATCCAAAGACAAAAACGACCAAAAAGACAGTGTATTTCTTCAATGGTTCTCTAAATTATCTATTCATTCAACAAAAATTTTTGCGAACAACAAATTGTTTGATTTTAAGACGAAAAAGAACACTTTCGCGATCCACGCTGAGCAAAATAAAATGATCGCTGAATAGGCGCCACATCTGTTTTTCTCAAAACTCTGCATGTGCTGACTCACGTAAGCAGCTGAAATTGAAGAGCGCGTGCAAACTGTGTTCAGCCACCTTAATGGAGGTGTCCCTTTAATAGAGGTGATAATTACAAAGATTATATGAGCATTTTCCCAGGACCAGGAGAAGTGTCCCATTAATGGAGCTGTCCCAAAGTAGAAGTTCCACTGTAGTGGTTTTTCAAAGACTTACCTAAGGAGATATGCAATCATATCTTCATTCCTTTTTTCACTGATAATAGTACAGTTCACAAGCATTAAAAGCTTTGACCACTTCTCTCTAAAAAGAAATAGTAAGATTGATAGTAAATAAAACTTAACTAAGCTCACGTAATTGTATATAATTTATAAACCAAAAGATATCAAAATCTGTTATTAACAAAATATGGCAGCATCTTGTACTATAATAAAGCAGTTGAAGGACTTTATGTAAAAGGACAGCATACATTATTTGAGGGGGGGGGGGGGGGGGGTGGGAGAAGCTTAAGTAATTTCTTACTTCAAAAAGGTTGGGGGAAGGGCTAAAGAAAGGATTTATTTAGTTAGTTAGAGGGGGTCTGACCACAGTCCATCAAAGTTAGGCATTTTCTAACAGCACATTTTTTTTTTTCCTTTACAAACTTCTGGTGCCCATTTAGTAGAACTATATTCATGCTAACACTTATGCCAACTCTCCTGGATTATATGTATCCGGGAGTCTCCTAGATACGGAATGAATCTCCAGGTCTCCCGCATCACCCGTGTCACCAAATCTCCCGGACAAAAGCGACTTTTCCAAAATTAAAAAGAAATGCAGTCTTTCATCATATCTTAACTTCACAAACGCTTTTCAGGTCTCAGGAATGCAGAAAATGGTACCTTTAGAAGGAAAAGCCAAAAACAAATTTCCGGACCCCCCCTTGATGCTCACAACTACGTCGCTCGATTCACGCCTGGGGGAGGGGGGGGGGGGATTTCACCCCCAGAAAAAAACTCCCTATTTTTAATCTCCAGAAGTGGTGACATCTCTGTGCTAATGGCAAAGAAGGTATAACTGTTAATGTGAATTAAGTCACTTTCAGCCCATCACTTTCATGGTCATCTCTCCCCTCTAGAAATTCCAATTTTGTCTCATACTTTCCTTAAAGTGCACATGAAGTGAAATTTCACTACCATTTTTTTTGGGGGGTAATCTGAAAATAGGTGTTTTAAGAATTATTTTGATGGGAAAACAAGTCACTTGAAGTGGTGGGAACATATTTTAACAAGCAACACATTTGGGCATATTAGACAAGGGCCTGAGTTCTAGTGACGTTATTAGTGCCACTCGTTTTACAGTGGAGTTTTGGCAACTTGTGGATGTCGACTAAATATGACTGAAAGCGACACATGTTTTAGCCCCAGGTTCGTCCCCTTCTCTGCCATGTTTTGTTGTGATCGAACACAAATGATGTCACAAAACCTTTGTGACCGCGCTTAAAATGTCACAATTTCAGGCCCCCGGGGAGTTTTCAAACGGCTAAAAATAGTGGATCCTCTTCGCGTAAAAGAGGTGAATGACTCAGATAGTGAAATAAAGGTGATACAAACAACATAAAACCCTAAAACAAAACGGTAGTGAAATTTCTCTTCATGTGCTCCCTCAGAATTTCCAATGACCTTCCATGAGGGGGGTATGGATATTTTCTGAAAGAACACAATATTAGTTAATGACTTTCATTCATTTTCGTTGACAATAGTTCTGAGAATATAATTTTGTGTTAATTTAAACCAAGGCATTCTGCAATATCCTGAGTTAGCAATTTTGTCAATTATTGACACCTGCCTACAAAGCAATGTGCTAATATTGTAAGGGATATTTAGATACTGTCATTTGAGTACTGTTGCAGAATTAATACTCAGACCATTGAGTAGACCTTTACACATTCTGCTGGCAGAATTTTGAGTATAACAGGGCCTCAGGAGCAGAAAATAATTGGCGCATAATCCAAGCAGAATACATGTAGGCCATTTTTGGAGCAGGGGTTGGAACGTTACCCACCACAGCGTAACCACCACACAGTGAACCACCACACAGTGAACCACCACACAGTGAACCGCCACACAGTGAACCACCACGCAGTGAACCACCACGCAGTGAACCGCCACGCAGTGAACCGCCACGCAGTGAACCACCACACAGTGAACTGCCACACAGTGAACCCACCACACAGTGAACCCACCACACAGTGAACCGCCACGCAGCAAGCGGTGTGCGTTACGAGATTTAACCGTTGTTTAAACAATAGCCATCACGGCAAACAAGAAGCTATATTTCAGTGCGTGGAATTGAAAAAATTGTTCCTTTTCTAGGATTTTCAGCGATATTAATGTGACACTGTCACTTTGCATGTTTTTGAAGAGGATTTTAGGTCACTTTATCAGTTGTTTTTAAGGGTATTTTCCTGTATTTTTAACAAGACAGTTCACAGAGCTTTAGTTTTATTCCGCTCATAGCATGACTTGTTGTGTAGTATGTTGCAGATGTGAGCAGATCGGTTTATGTTTACTGTCTACAAAGTTCTGAATTCTATTGTTTTGGTTTATAGGATTTCATGGGAGGTTAAATCACGTAATGGTTGGGATTACATTACTCATCTGTTACATATGTCACACCCCGGGGGTACTCAACAAAGTTTTGTACGGGGATGCTCCGCCCCGAGGTCCAAACCCTTACCCTTTTACATACGGTTTTTGACAATAAAGGTATCCCTTTCATATACCTTTCATTGAAAAAAATGGTGCCCCTTTCATATACCTTTCAATGAAAATGGTACCCCTTTCATTTAGCCTTGACGTGCGTCTGTTTGATATATTTTGAAAGACCCTTTTTATAATACTTAAATGGCAGTTTCCCCTGTCTTTTTGTGCTTCAACGGCGTGTTTTTGCTACCCTTTCCCATTCTTCGTGAAGTCCCTACCCTTTCATATACTTCAACTCGTAAAATCCCGACCCTTTTTCACATACCTCCAGCCTCAAACAGGCACCCCTTTCGGGCGGAGCATCCCCGTATTGCCCATTATAGGGAGTACCCCCCCCCCCCCCCCTCCCGGGGATGTCACAGTCACAGCCAGGCGAATGTGTTTACCTGCGTATAACTACAAGTAGTTTAGTTTTATTTCTTTGAGTTAGCGTGGAGCTCAGCTCCCCAGAAGGGCATATTAAAGAGAAATATACCGTCTTCCTCATGGCTACAATTAAATGTTACATTCGAGCACAATGACTGCCTTAGCTGATCTCAAAGTAAACCTTATCGGTTTAGTTGCCACTATCGTAAACTGAACTTTTCACACCTTTTCTTAGATTTCTCATTCCTTTACACATTTGTTTTTCAACCATAATTTGGGATGTACAATTAATTTAGCCTTTCTTCTTTAAGAATTTAGGGGTCTACCGGGTCTACTCTTTTACGTTTTCTTGGTTGAAGCCGTTCAAAAGTGATAATTCCACCAACTCGCCTAGGTCTCCCGGTAACAAAAATCTTCTGAGCCCACGCGGCTGTCACGCGTCCTTTATTATCTTCTTGTTCGATCTTTTTTCGGCCTATTATTCCGGAATTATAGTTTAAAGAAGAAAAAATTCTAAATGTCATAGGTTTTGATGTTCAGAGTGACATTTTTGATTTTTTTTTTAAATCTATTTCGATTCTTAACGAATCCGCATGTTGTTGACTTCCATTGTCTTTTAATTTGTATATTTTTATCATTATTGTTTAGATATTAGGTCCACCAATGATATCAGTTTTTTACTTTGTAACTCCTGAAAGAGAAACCCTGTTTAAATAAAGGTATCTGTCCAGCTATCTATCAGATCTATCTCTTTTAACTCTTTGTGTGACTGAATTGTATAACGCAGCTTATCTGGTGTCCAGTCCCCTTGGTTCACTGTGTGGTGGTTGGCAGGTTCACTGTGTGGTGGTTACGCTGTGGTGGGTAACGTTCCAACCTTATATGCATTTTTGGCATTTTGCATATTCTGGGGCCTGGGAACGAGTCTGAAAGGAAGCTGGGCACAAGCATCCGAGCAAAACAAGATGGCGGAACCAAACCTGGAACTGGTAGGTAGAAGTCACTGACCATGACGAAGGGCAAGAACCACAAGAAAGACAGGTTATCAATCAGTGTTCCAGTTAACTTTCAAGGAGTCAATTAATAATTTTAAGGGGTCAAAAGGTTGTGGGTCTCTCTAAATCTTCTCAAGTTAGCCATTTGATTTGTCAGGTCAGGAAGCTAACCTTGTCAGGTTTTTTGACCCAAGACCCCTCTTTTATCTGGAACACTGTATCATGCATGCTCTATCTTTAGATTATTTAACAACTATTCACCAAGTGGAGGTGGGTAGTGGTGGATATTTACCGAGCCGCAAAGCGGCGAGGTAAATATCCACCCACTGAGGTGAATAGTTGTTTTAGTATATACTGAAATAGTGAGATAATATAACGAAAATGATGCTTTTTAACTCATTTATTCCTGTCAACGATTACAATTTTTGTGCGCAAATTGCTGGGAGGTGAATAGCACTTGCTATTCCAAGTTTTAGTAGCCAATCAGAGCGCGCCAACAATGCTATCCACTGTTTCAGTATATACTAATACAAGTTATTAACCATGTTAGTTTTAAGGATTAAATAATAAATGTGCATATTTAACTATTATAGCATGAAAGCGCGCGTGATATCGTTTAATTCTTAGCCGACAAGGCCATAGACCAAGTCGGCTAAAATTAGGCGATATCACGCAAGCTTGAGCACTATAATAGTTTCATAATTCAACACATTGATAACAAAGCACAGTTCGAAGAAAAAATATCGACGCCGGTCCGTCATTTTTGCATTCTCTTGTCAAAATGCAAAATTTACCGCCATCGTTGGATATACGTCAAATGATGGAGACATATTTTTGCAGCGTATCAATGTGTTGAATTATAAGTTGGTTTAGCCTCACCCTTAGATGGGTGAAATGTCTCATTTTTCATGTTTGAGTATTTTGAACCCAGGAATATTGATTTTTACAGAAGCATAATTCGAGCATAATAGTACTTTTGGAGCATAATTTCGAGCAGAATAGTCTTTTTGGGGGGCAATTCTTTTGAGCAGACTAGCCTTTTTTCGAGCAGAATGTGTAAAGGCCTACCGTTGAGCAGGTTCTCAATAAAAATACCTGCTGTCAATCACAGGTGATTTATAATATACAAATATGCTTTATGTTGGATTAAAAATATTACACAGATATAGCAGGTACAACAGAAAACAAACAATAAATGTACGTCAATTTCTACTTCTTGTAAAAACAGAAATTAATGCTGCACCCAAATTTAAAAAAAAATCACGTAAATTTGTGAACACTAACAGGTTATTAACTCATGCGCGAAGCGGCATGAGGTAAGGTTTTGGCTTCGTTTTTCTTGTTATTATTTTTTTATTTTTTGTGTCACGATTTTGCATGCAAATTTATGCACGCATATTTTAAATTGTGCACTTCCGGTTGACATATTTGCCATTTACACTTCCTGTTATTCTCACTTCCGGTAAAAGAGCATTACTTAGGTGTCACGACAGAATCTCCTACAACCCTACATACATCACAATGTTCATGTTTGGTATATATAAGACTTAGAAGAATCACTGGCTTCATTGTGGTACAGTCTTCCTGTCCACAACATTCAATAGTAAACAACGTGGTTTGCAGGAACAATGACTGAATGAAAGGAGTAACTGTTCTCCATGTGGGACATCTTCTTATCATGTTTAAAATATATCATAAAAAAATTGTCTTACGCATGCGCATGAGTAAAGGCTGCTTGCAGCCTCTTGTTTTAAATTATTTAACCCAGCATGTACGATTGAATGCAGAGTTATACAAAAGTACACACCAATGTGTTACCATTCCTGTTACTGAATTTCCGAATTTGAATTCTAGATGAAGCCTTGTAGTACATGAATAACAACTTAACCAAACCGAATTCGAGTTTCCCTGGAGCTCTACACGAGAAGTCTCGAGAGTTGGGTAAAAAAAGCTTAAGCGCAATCGTTTCCCCGCTGTTTAATTTGCCCTTCTTTCTCATTTAAATTAAGTTAATCGAACGCTTAAAGAGTTTCACGTAAAAACAAAATAATAACAGTAAGCCAAAAGAACACAACATTTAAGTTTTCTTACCGCGATATGTTTCTCAAATCCGCACGAGTCCTGTCAGCTCCCAAAACCGGTGTCCACCACACTTCCATAAGTTTTTCGGGTCCCTCGAAGAATCCGACGCTTTCCATTTCTCGAATACATGCGATAGATGGCCTAGGCTATCAGGCATAAACAGTTTAGATCTTAAAATTGAGAAACGGGGAGAGGAAATCACCGAAAACAGGATTGCTTGACACAATTGATCCTGCTCTAATTCACAACGCACGTGCTATTATTTAGGGGGTGAGGATAGAAAAGGGGGCGACTATATGGCATATTGTGTCATGGAGTATACAGTATACCGTGTTCCCAGGCTCTCAGATCTCTTCGCTTTCAAATACTCCCACTTCCGAAAATCAACCAATCAGAATCGCGAGGAACTGGTGATATGTAGATCGATCCAGCTAACAGAAATCTTTGGTGTCTATTTATTTATTTGTTAATTGTTTAATTGTTTATTCTTTATTGTTTCCGCCAAAAGACAATAAGCGACGCGAGTATTTATTGGTTGCGATACATCCGGTTAGATAATTCCATAGAACGCATCCATGGGGATTATTGAATATTTCATAAAAGAAAAACACAATTAACTTTTTAAATCTTTCTCTAAAAGACCTATCCGCGCGAAACTCGAATAGTAAAGCCTTGCAAACATGAAACGGTCGTAATAAGTGTTCACACGCATCTTCTGTTTTAAATGTTTTTATTATTATTATTATTATATGGGGATCTTCTTAGAAAAGCTCAACAGACTGCTAAAACTCCTACCATGATGTGTCAACTGGCAGATAATATAGCGAATTTTGTGTATTATGTGACACACATCAAAGCAAGATAAGCCTAGCTTCTGTCAGTATCAGATCGGAACACTTGTAAAAAATAGGGACCTAATTCGAAATAACAAAACGATGAAAACAGATTCGCGTTTTGCTCTTTTTTGCATCTTGTTTTTAACAGCTTGCAGTTTCCATAACAGCTTCGTGTTTCCATAACTTTAGTTCCGGATACATAAAAATCATTTTCTATTTCATGCAGTCTAAAAGTGAATGTACTCCGGAAAAACAAACATATTCATAGAAACTTGAGGAGAAACGTTCAGAGGATTGCAGAAAATCAAAAGTATTGTGACTCTTATTCTATATTTTTGCATTCGGTAAGCGGGTTTTGAAATGTAAATATAAATTGTAAATGAAAGGACCACTCGACAAATTCGAAACACTGGATCCCTGGGAAGGATCTGATCAGCGAAATTAATTAGAAGCAAATGAAATGAAAGGCTGATCGTACAGTAAAGAAATACATATATTTCTTTACTGTACGATCAGCCTTTCATTTCATTTGCTTTTGAAATGTAATTATATAAAGTAATGATAAATGCATTAATCAAAAGTATTAACAAAGTGACCTAACTACAAGAATTCTCGTGGTTTGGTTAATATGACACTGAAATGTCATTTCTATGTCCCTTACTATGTTTTTTTATGCAGCCATTTTTGTGCAATAGGTACAACCGTAAAAGTTACATCATTTTATTCGAATAATTGGCTGTGACCACCCTCAGTGTTCATATCTTCTTTCATGGGTGGGGTGGGGAGATGAGATCAATAAGACTGATAGCGGCTGCCTGAGGCGCCTTCATGAGCTGACGTCCGATCTCATTCTCATAAAAATGAAAAGCGCAACTGATTATATTCATATAGAGGTTCGCGCTATATAAATGTAAAATATTATTATTATTATTATTATTATTATTATTATTACCCATTTATACACCTGACCCCGGTACGTTGTTGGAAAGCCGATTAACGCTAATCCCGGATTAAAAGTTAACCGAGGATTTCATTTCTCTGCTTAAAAATGTTTTCAAAAGGTCATTTATAGCTAGTAGTGAACACAACTTAAAGTCGAAACTGAAGGGCAGAAAACTTTGGAAAATTTTCAATTGTTGAGTTGTTTAACTGGATTCAAAATTGACGCTAATCCTGAGTTAGCTTAATAATCGTGCTTTGAACAACCCGGCTCTGATTAGAGAGAGGCAATGTGGAGTAAAGCCTTGAACCACCGACTATCAGGTTAAACGTCCGCCTTCCTTCATAATATAAAGTACAGCGTATATAATATATTTATGTTTGATATAAAAATTATATTACATAAATCCTATCGTTTGCTTATTTTCTGATTTAGGGTCAGAACTGACGGTCGCTGTTTGTATATAACCCCAGGGTATAGCACGAATTAAATTCACCTTTTGCTGACTGACTCGAGAATTCAGCCGATTAGGTATTGCAGTTTCAGGTAATAAGCGTATACTAAGGTTTAAATTTACTCTATTTGTCGGAATTGTCAAAAGTCGTTTTCGTTCTTCTGGTTAATGACACAAATGACCGTTAAAAACAACAATGAAACAAAAAAAAAACTGCATTATTTCTCCACCTAAAACAATGCAAAAAAAAATTAGTCAAGGTAACAGTATACCTTCGGGGGTGTCTCAATTGTAACAGCTCTAGCGTCTCAAGATTACTCTAATGACTCTAATGCAAGTACCTTAATCCCTATTTCAAATTAAAGATTATAAAGCTGGCTATCTAAATATACCAATTATTTAGTTAGTAAAAAGTTAGTTAATGGAAGCTTTGTATGTCAGTTCCAGTTTTGGAAATAACTCATTGGATATCGCAAAAATGTTACCGACTAAGTTTGCACGATTTATGAAATCTTAGAGCGTCATCGATGATGACGTAGCTGGAAGAGAGAGGACCCTGGATGGAGACGCGGTTGGACTTCTGCCCTAAGTTTATGACGCAGTGTCAAAATTTTCAATATGCATGCGTGGCTTATCAAACATCATTGTCTCTGCAAACCGTCCAAGACCAAACCCGGACGTGTTTCCAACTTCCGTTCCGCCCTTAACGCGGCTGTTTTGTCTCTTAAGCTTCTGCCGGGGAGAAAGACCAATATCTCCAAGGAATTCCGTCATATTAGAGATGGAGCGCTTCAAGTTTCTTTTGAAGTTTCTCTTGAACAACACGTAAGTGAATGGATCCAAAAAGAAATTAGCGATCACGAGTCTGAGGGACAGGTTGTCAAGTAGGTTGCTAGGGAACGCTTGAACTGCATTGCAGAAAAGGCGGATCTGAAAAGCAACAAAGCCCAAAACAGGTTACAACCTGGACAACACGTGCGTACCGGAGAGGGGAAAATCCAATAGTTTGAAGGATTTAACACTTTCATATCAAGCTGCACTTCTAGGTCTCGTTACGTCCTATAGGTACGCTCATAATAGTGTCATATTATTGACTACTTCTTTTCCCGCGAGAGTAAAAACGAGCGAATTGGAGTCACAACTTTAACTAAAGCAGCCTTCAACGAATCTATCTAATATCAATTAACACGTCTCCCTTCAACTGACAGCGGTCACTCCTCGCCTATGATCAAAGGAAAACTGTGGCTCTAGGTACGCTTATTCTTGGCTTTCACATGACGTCATAAAAATTAAAAAATCTAAAGAAAACGTCCTACAAAGTTGTTTCTAACATGGTATGTGGATACAAGTGTTATAATCTTTCACAAAAAGTTTCAGGTTTTAACGATGTTTTGCTTCCGATTTACAAAGGTTTTAAATGTGTCACGCAATGCGTCACGCTATTTCAGATAAGCCGCGAAAATAAACAAAATTGAATCAGCTGAAAGTTATTGTTTGCATTATAAGTGCTTATAAGCCGAGTTAATTGAGCTTATAGCAAATACAATATTTTTGGATGTGATTTTTGGTGTAATTAAGACTTTGAATTTTTGGCCGCCATCTTTGTGCCCCTCTCAGGAGCACAAAGATGGCCGCTCCATACATTTCTTACTAAAAATATCTAATACTCGTTCGCCTATAACTCTTGAACGAAATGCTTTTGCGCTTCAAAATTTGGCCAAGATGTGTATTTTTGAACTCTTTACAATTCCATAAACATTTTGGATTCGAAATCTATTTTTTAATGCTTCTGAATTTTGATATGACGTAAGTGAAAGCCAAGAATACTATATGATGCGACATTATTACAACAGAAACTAGTTTTAAACTGGTTTTCTGGCGTAAGTAAGTGTGCATGTTTCTTACCGTCACTGGTAGCCAAGTAACGAGAAAAATAACAGACACGAGAGCCACAAACTTTGCCATGCGCTCCTCCTGCCGGAAGGCAACTCGGCGCGCACGGCATCTCGCGTTTATTCCCGATGGTAAAACCGCTGACATGCGCCTCTTAATCCTCACAACAATGATGAACACAAAGATATTGGAAACGGTCATGATAGAAGTGAGCAGTGCTCCACAGGCTCCGATGATGAAAATGTAAACTGTTCCTGCAATGTCTTCAGGAAACCAATCAAACTGGCAGAAAGAACGTGAGCTTTTACTGTACATGTAGCGTCCAACGCCGGTGAAGGGGAGAGCTGCGATTGTTGTACAACATAGCGTGAGAAATATACAGAACGTCCGCGCAAGGCGTGGTGTAGCGTGCTGTTTGTAAAAAAACGGTTTGTGAAGCGACGCCACGCGGTCAACAGACATAAAAGTTACGACGACACCTGAAGAAAGTCCAAATGCTGTCGAGAAGAATGCCTGAGGAGGAGAAATATAATTAACTTGAATTTTCTTATATAGATTTGCATGTCTCACCTCAATAAATTATGTAGCTATGGCATGCAGCGCTCGGTTGGTTGTTTTAAAGTGGCCCCTAGCTTGAATCATACAGTAGATAATTTCATGAGAATATTTGTAGAAATGTAATGGATGCATTTTATTCGCTGGATCATTCTACCCGATGTGGATAAAACTGGCTACTTTTTTAACAACTTGGTCCACGTATAGTCTATTACCATGAAATTAAATGTATATAAACATATGGGTAATTAAACTTAAGAAATATGACAACGAACCATTTAGATGGAGAGGTTGAAAGCTGGACAAAATTTTGTGTCTAGTCGAGTCGAACGAATGACTTTCCTTGGAGGGTTAGCAAAGTTTATGCACGTGCATATACAGTATAATTTAACTTACAAACCTGCAAGCTACACTGCGGAGAATTCGCGATCCAATCCGATCCCTTAACAAAACCATGGAAAACAAGAACTGCGGTTGAAAATGCTCCAATGAAGTCCACCCAAACCAATGCTCCAACGAATACAACGGGTGGGTTTTTTCCAACGAAAAAATCTCTTCCAAGAGCGAAGAGCGATAGACCGCATCCAATGACAGCGCTCGCGAGCAAAACGACTCCAATAATTACGTTTGCCATGTTGTCCTGTGTTTGTTCAGCTGAACTGTTTGTTGTTGAGCTTTGAGTAGCGTTTAAAATGGCCATTGTTTTTATTAAATGTATATCTTTTTGCAGAAATAGACAAATGCTAACACCAGTGGCTTTTAACGCCGTGTAGTTGTCTTGGTTTGTAAGTGAATTGTCCTTGTTCAGTACAACACAAGACTAACGGGAAGACGTTTTTCTCCGTTAAATATTATTCAAACTTCACCTAAAACCTGAGGGAGGGAAACGCCAAACTTAACGAATTTAACTTAATTGTTTTTTTTTTTCAGTTATAAGGGTTTGATAACGGTGTTAAGGACCGTCAAAGTTCTCTTTCGTGCTATTGAGGTTGGTTGAGTTTTATAGATACTATAGTGTATACTCTCCTGGGTTCTTCACAATTTCACGAGCGAGCTAACGTTAGAAAGAAAACACAGTTGATCTTCTTTAGAGACGTCTTTAGAGGCAGACTTCCACAATACGGACACTCTTCATTACGGACTGTTCACTTGCATGCTCCGAAGCTACATCAGCCTATAATTCGGACACCTCTACTAATGCGGACACTTGGCCTGTCTCTTGCAGCCTTTAAAGTTCACATTAAGGAAGTTCGACCGTATATGTACACATTCAGTCACGAAAAGCTGCAAACTAAAATTTAACTCAGACAGTACAAACCTTCTTTGTAGTATGAAAAGAGGTCAGTCCGTTTCACTTCAGGGCTAGAGAACAACTCGGTTGTATGATTCACACTTCAGAAAAAGCTTTGACAAAAAAAAACAACAGAAAATTACATGATGCATAATTTCAGTTTTCATTTAGTAAATAAGGCATTTATAGTAACAGCTGTGTTGATTCTGTCACCCAATCATATCATATACGTTTATTGCTATATCGTAAATGTCGGTAATATTAACTAATACAATCTTCCGTGCATTTCAGTAATATTTTAGCTCTTTCGTTCCTCAGCGTGTCCAAGTTTGGGACGGGAAAAATATTATTTTTAGCTGCGAATAGCCTGCGTGGTAATCGTTTCCGAGAGCGAGTGAAGGCACGGGCGCGAAAAAGAGCAAAAAAAAAAAAATAATAATAAAAAATAAATAGGGAGGGGGGCGCTAAGTTACCACATTCATGGTAATTCGAGGCTCAGAAGACTTCGGCAATGAAAAAGTCAAACATGTTTCGTGCAAAATACGCGTCGAAATATGGCATATGAATACATGAAAATCATATATGTGAACTGGGGATAAACTTGAGTGAAATTGTGATCCTCGCTGTGTGCTATCAAATAAGCAGTTGAAAAAACAACCTAACCTATCAGTTTGTCAAAATTCATTGAGGACGTATATTAGCTAGACCATGCAAAAATACTTTGTGACCTGTCTATTCAGTATAGGAAATGCTGTAGTGGCTTTTGTTATTGGATAGCTTAATTACAAACCACATTTTCAAAAACAAGAGGACACGTAGTATTTGATCAGGAATGACAGCGTTTGTCCTTCAGCACACACAAAGACGAAAAATGAAAACCAGAACTGACACCTTTCAGACCTTTCATCTGCTATATATGAGCCCGAGAATGCGGTCCAAAGCAAAATAACTGTCTTGACGCTGTTTAAAATTAAAATTGCTTTGCAGGGTTTTTGATAACCGTTTTGTCCGGCGTTGTTTTGTGCGAAATTGCGAAATCGCACCATCATTTCGTTTTCTGCGGTTTTGTGGTTTGTCATCAAATGTGTCGGATATTATATTCAGGTAAATAATTTAGAAATTACCATTAAATTCAGATAAATATATCTGAATGCAATGGGTCACACAACACATCTCCACTGCATGGCCAAAAGCCGTTTTCGGGTGCCCTTTACTGCCATGGGTTGTGCATGCACACTTTTAAGCGCCAGCTCCACACTGTACATGTGGTAGCTGTTGGCCGGGACTGCAAAACAGTCCTAGGCAATGCGTATGAAGATGTGGATCGCCTAAATTGATAGGGATACATGTGTGACGACAAAAACTTGTCAAATAAACCATCTGAATGCAAGGGGTCACACGACACATCTGCCCGGTATCACCAATACCTTACGCATGCTCACAGCCATATCACCCCCGGCAGTGGCAGCCATGGACAGCTGTTTCGTCCTTGTTAGGACTCATCAGCACATATCACAAACATATTGTGTCTTACTTTATTGCAAAATGTTTATCATTATTTTTCTTAAACTCTGTGGTTTTTCCAATTTTTTTTTCCAAAGTTTTTTCGCTGATCGCAAATAAAAATGAGAGGTATGTTGCATTCGGAGAATTCGAAGAAACAGTATTTTATACTGAGAGAGTATTTTAAACTCAACCTTGCACCAAATTATTGAGATAATTGTGAAGTAATTGATATCTAAGGGCTGGTTCCCACTAGCGACGTAATCGGAAGCGGAGTCGGAGTCGGAAGCGTAAGGAGCCTCACGTTCTAGTGGAAATAAAAAAAAAACGGAGTCGCAATCGGAATCGGAAGCTCGACGGAATCGGAATCGGAAGGATCAGAAAGTTTCCTTTTTCTTCCGACTCCGCTTCTGCTTCCGTCGCTTACTATCCGCTTCCGTCGTTTTGATTTCCACTAGATCGATCGTAAGATTCTTACGATTCCGATTCCGCTTACGTCGCTAGTGGGAACCAAGCTTAACACGAGGAACAGATCCTAGCAGTATTCAGGACGCATGTCATATACTGAACCTTGTAAGTATTCTCCCTATTAGGCGGAGTCGCGAAAGTATTGCCGTCTCAAAATCGAAATTAGTTTTGTATCACGATTCAACTGTTTTTCGGGCAAAACGGAAAGCAAAACTGAAGATAACTTGTTCTAATCAAAACTAAAATTCTTACTAGTCACGAACTGACGTACACGACGTTTTGTACGCGTTAACATATTTTTGTTTAGCAAAAAGTTTCAAAAACACGGACTTTTCACGTTATAAATTACTCATTGAAATAGAACAAATTTGATAGTCTAGAACATATTTTCGAAGTTTTACAAAGTTGCAAACGTCGAAAAAATGAGTAAATAACGCAAACTTGCCGAGGTTTTAGCCCAAAACTTTTTTTTCAAAATTATGATGACGTGATAGCGCGCGCACAGCATAGCTCAATGTAAAACAAACCGTTCAAACGAACAAAAGCAGCTTTTAAACTCATCTATATATATAATCTTTAACTTTCGATAGAAAGGGTCGTTGTATTGAATACAGCGTTGTTTATCTGCCAAACTTGACAAAGTAATCAACATTTTTGCCCCTCCTTTGAAGATAATTTTAAATTTTGGATTTCTACGCAAGGAACCATTAAATTGCCGCGGGAAATTTTCAACCAATCACAGGCTGGTTTTTGACGACAATACGACTTTATATTGACGTCTCAAAAGCAGACAAAAGTATCTGAGAATCGTGATCTGCAGTATTATTTCCGCCATCCCTTCTTCCTGGAAAAGTCTTAATTCTAACGAACTACCACATGCTGCTTCCCCTGTGAACATTAGTGACCCGCTAACATGTAAAGCTTTGTATAAAAAGCGTTTATCACTGGAAAAGTCACCTCCACCTACAAAAGAAACTAAACTGATGATGTTTCAGTATAAGATCATTCATCGAATTCTACGGCCACCAATAGCTTATTACATAAAATGACGATAGCCCACTCCCCAAATTGTCCTTTTTGTCCTTCTGAAATTCATACTATTTGGCATTTGTTTGTAGTCTTTGTAGAATGTACGCAAGCTAATTTTGTCTGGGTAGAATTTCAAAATTAATTGGTATAGTAATCATAGCGGGGAAAAACTCTGCCTTTCGAACTTAGACGTTGTATACGGTATTTTTCATGGCTCTTCTGGCCCTAAACTATTTAGTTATTATAGGAAAATACTTTTTGCCACAATTGCCGGTAATCTCGCAATGTGATTGGTCGATACGGGTGGTAAATGAGAGTGCAGACAACGGAGCTGACGCTAACATCACGTAAGTTCTAAATATTGTGGTAAAAAAAAAAAACAAATTTCCACCGGTTTTCCGTGGTGTGGACTCTTATTTACCACGATTTACGTCATCACATGGTCAACATTTGTTGCTGATTCACTCGGCTGCACCTCTTGAGTCCATAACATTTTGACCATGTGATGACGTAACTCGTGGTAAATAAGAGTCCACACCACGGAAAACCAGTGGAAATTTGCTATTAAAATTCAGTATGCGTTAAAGCTCGGGTTGTAAGTGAATTTCAGTTTAACGAATTTGCATCTCTAGTTCGCGACAAAATACTCTTAGAAAAATACATTGCGATTAAATCAGGTATAAAAGATAGATATACAAAAAAGTGGAACTTTTTACAAAATATTTAGCTTCATAACAGATAACATGTAAGTCAAGTTTTGGTTCAAAGTTAGAAGTAATGAAGATCAAGATATTATTTTCTCTTGTGAAGATCTATTTTTTGCACTTTATATTAAGTTATTAAAAGCTATTAATTATTTCATTAAATACTGTATGTAATTATGTAGCATCGCAAAAGTGTTTTGAAAGAATTTTGTCAGTACCTTGAGTAGTAGCTAGTAGTGTTATGTTGTAATTGTAGTTAATGTTATTATTGTGAATGTTTTGAAAAAAATAAATGTGTCAAAAAAAAAATGATTGAGAATAGTAGATGAATGATTGGGTATAGTATACACACATCACATAATGATAAAGTGTGTTGTCATTTGTCCCAAATGTAGTCACTACAATACAGTAGAATAGGGAATTGGGAAGTTAATCGTGTTGTTCTGCTTGATTACAGCCTCTGGTCCCCAGTGGAGCGTGGTCTAGCGTGGGCAAACACAGGGTGTGCAGAGCATCGTGGGAAGGAGTGCATCAGTCCCACAACTCCCCGCGCACCGCGCTAGAATAAAGAAGGGCCTGGGGATGAGGCAGGACTGATTACGCAGGTAGAGTCTAAATGCTATAGCTCAGAGGGAGGTCGGACACCTTAATGAGGATATATAACGGAGTAACTGGTTAGCTTTTAGTTGAGGTTGGGGCTAGCAGTTTGAATTTTTACCACAATTGCCGCTAAACTCGCACCCTGGATCCAGAGGTCCGTTCTCTGAATATCATGAGTGAAATTAACCGCATAAACGGTTAGAAGAAGCTCGCGAGACGGACCTCTGGTCACTCGAATATACAACCTCATTTCCATGCAAGGATCTAGTTCAGAATCTGAACTAGGTCGCTGATTGGTTACTCCTACTTGTTTCCAGACTCTACCGGGAGTTAATGATGCAACAGCAACTTCCATTGGCTGGACCAAAACAATTCGCCACGGGCGCGTGAAAAACCGGTTTCCCAAAGTGAAGCCACACAAACAACAATGGCGGGCGTAGATAGAGATTGCGGCTTTTTGCGATCTTTAAGAAACGCTGTGGATTACTCTTTAGTATCCAAATTTTCAAAATATCGGAGAACTAAAGCCAGTTCAGAAAGAAGCGCTGTTGAAATTTATTCAGCGCAAGGATGTCTTGAAAAGACAGGCCAGACACGACTTATTAATTCGTGTTATCGTGGAGTGTGACCTTTAGAGTTTTGTTTGAACGAGGAAAATTTTTATCTCTAGCACGGTGGCGTGCTTTGGAGCTGCAGGTATTCTCGCTGAACGATTTCGCTGACCACTGGTAGGTGACAAGAAGAGAAATAGGTGTACTGGATTAATTGCGTGCGGATATCAAGGATTCTTTGTTTGTTAAATCTCTCGCCTTTGAAAACGTTTGTATCCAGAAAGTTTACTTCTTTGTCTGAGATTAATGTTTGTTTGCAAGGACAATAAAATCTTCTATCTCCACTTTTTCTCAACACTCTACAGTGAAAAAAGGTCATCGATGTATCTTTTTCACTGGAGTGGATTTGATTTAATATTTCTGTCTCGACCGCGGAATATTGTCACCAGATTTAATGTAAACAAACAGACACGCGTTGGTCCCCAAGGTTTAAAACCGGTTTGGTGAGATATCCGATCCACAAATCGCATGGAAATGAGGTTGTGTACTCGAGTGCCCAGAGGTTTTTATTTTTTCTCGGCGCGTTGCGCCTTGTTGTCGCGGCTTCGCCGCTCAAACTCGCCATTTTTACTAAAAAAATAAAAACCTCTGGCACCCAGGGTACTAAACTCGCAATCTGATTGGTCGACGTGAGTGGTAAATGAGAGTCTAGACAACGGTGCTGCCGCTAACATCACGCGCTTGAAAACAACCAATCAGATTGCGAGAAAGTTATAGACAACGCTTGCTCTTTCTTTGCTGTCACGTTGTGTAACAAGACTTCGATTTTTCCTTGTATTTTTTTCTAAATATTGTTGTAAAAAACATTGTTATAACAATATTTTGTTGCTGACTCACTCGGCTGCGCCTCGTGAGTCCACAACATTTTGACCATGCGATGACGTAAATCGTGGTAAATAAGAGTCCACACCACGGAGAACCGGTGTAAATTTGTTAATTAACCTGAGAAGCTAGGTGGTACTCTGGTACAGTAGGCTATGTAAGCCTAAGCCTAGCTGAGGTCACAGGTTCAACCCTGAGTGGGGATTTTAGCTGTTCTCTTTTTACACTTTAAAATTTATTGGAAATAAAATTCTTTGTGTCGACATTACGTTATATAATTCACAATAAGGTGTCTGACCTCCTGAGCTATAGCAGGTAGAGTCTACCGATTACGCATCACCATTAGTATCACGATGGTCGACTCTGATTGGTGGAAGTCGATCCTTATTATTCCGCTGAGCTATCGTTCTCTCAGCTCCTTCAATTCCGTTATCCGATCCCCGTTTATGTTGATAGGGTGATGTCTGATGTGGACAGCCCCTTTTTATTCTTTCTCCACGGTTCATATGAATTTATTTTCATATACACATGACCATATTCATCATTTTATGGGTATAATAGAACTCACAATTGACCAAGCTCCCATCTAACCTTGTAGCTCAGTGGCAGAGCGTTTGCACCGGAGTTGCAAAGGCAGCTAAAAGTGTTCCCAAGTAACTTAACTTCATCGTCTCACTCTACACTGGTGTACAAATAGGTGCCAGCAGACATGCAGGGGGTCCCGTATTTACTCCAAAAAGTCGCACCTCTGAATCGAAAGGTCATGGGTTCAAATCCCGTCGAGGTCTGAAAATGTTTTTCAGGCTCTAATTGCAACTCCTTCAGTTTTATGCGTAACAGCGATGATCACGCTCTTTTTAATTCTTATCTCCGCAGTTCATATGAATTTACCCATGATCAATGATCATGATCAATGAAAAAGTCTAATATTCACCCATACAATAGACGATTGTCTACGTCTAGAAAGTTCTATGTTAAGTGAAGTGTTCCACATAAGAACGATAGCAAACTTCATTGTTCTGCGGCATTGGCTCTTTCCCACATAGAATATCTTTGATTTCAAGAATAGAGGAGGAGCTGATGGTTAATAATTATATTTCATTATAAAAATAAAGAAAATCCATTTGCGTCAAATAAATTTTAGGAAATGTTCGTGCTTAACCAATCAGAATAGCAGAAGACAATAGTTAATAATTTTGCTTCTTTGACGAAATTCCCCAAATACAATATCTTTTAAAAATTGTATGTTGTGCGATTGAGTTTCAAATTACTTGAAACTTTAAAAAAATTAGACAAAATACACCTTGAACCTTAACTTTTTAGCGGTTTTTGAGTCTAAGCCATTGAGATCACTGGTTGTAACAATGAAAAAACCTGACATTCCATTGCCGTTCAGCGCTATCCTTCTTATGCGGATCATTACTTAACTTACTTCTATAACCGTTTTATCTGTTACACTTGCTATAGTCAGACTCCTTGTCTTAACGCATTGCACGTCAGTAAGCGCTGTGTTAATTAGACCACTTAACTTCTGTGTTTTATTTATTTTTAGCGCAATCTGCAAGGCTTTGTAATAGTATAAGGTTTTTGATCTTATTAGATAATTTGTGTTATTCATGTACTTGTTTTGCCCCGCCACGATTAGCTTTCCAGCTATTTGCAGGGCAAACCAAACCATAGGCTCGATTACCAGCCGCTGTTCGGGAAAATGAACCCGCGCTCATCCTCCCGGGGGAGGAACAAAGACCGGACTCGAGAGATCGGCGGAAATCGAGCCTAACCAAACCACCCCACTCTTGTATTGTAAGTACAAAGAAAAAATTGTTGTACCCCTTTTTCATATACATATTTTGATACAATAAGAATACAAAATACAATTAGTCACTCAAAAGAATATCATACAAAAGAAACAATAAAAACAAATTCCTTTACTAAACTCTGAGTTTTCCCCATTATATTTGAGTACAATCATGAAGCTTATTTTTTTAAATCTATAAAATATGCTATTACTATTACTATTATTCCATTTAATAGTTTCAAAGCATTTGTGATTATATCTACTTCAGCAATCAAATGTTTAATTGGTGATTTTCATGATGGCGCAATATTATTACAACTACCACCATTCATTTTGTTTTCCCTTTTTTTTTAAACTTGCAATCCCAGTGGAATTCAAATAACAATAACCCTAATGCGAAAACAAAAATATCAAGGACTCTGGAGGTTGTAATAAAAGACACCACCATGAAAATGGCCGAGTAGTACTTAGTTGGAATGGTGCACTTGTGGGATGTGTGAAAAGGGTTTGCTAACAGCCACAAGCATGCGCACTAAGGCAACAATGGAGAGGATATTAACCCTTCAACTCCCACGAGTGTCAATGATAAAAATTCACATCAAATCCCAGAACAAGTTGTACCATGCAAAAGTACTGGCGAAGAGGTTTTATTTAAATGGTCGCGCCACAGGATTTTGTCCATAGACTCAAAAGTTAGAACTACATTACATGTTTCCATGATTGACTCTGGCAGTGAAATGGTTAACCCTGTAGCAACTAATAAAAGTAAATTGATTAGGTTCGACTACATGGTAAAGCTCAAACTCACCCTGGGTAACAATGGCTTTTTATGATTGCTAACAAAAACTTGCTGCAAGGAAAACTCTTGTACCCAGTTGGAGCTGAATGTTTGACTGCATGCGAAATAAAATACATGTGGTGACAGATACATAAATATTGGGATGTTTTATCTATTTGACTGTACAAAATGAACTCAAGTGACTTGACTGTCGTAACACTTGAGTTCATTTTGTACAGTCAAATAGATAAAACATCTCTCCCAACATTAGCTAAACTAAGTAACATTCAAGAAAATCTTAAATTTATGTTGTTACTGTTTATATATTGCATTTGCACTGGTTATAATCTAATTATTGAATAAGAAATTATCGGGGCATTACTACAATAGAGCGTTTTCACTGACGTCATATCAAAATTCAGAAGCCGTTTTCGAATCCAAAATGTTTATGGAATTGTAGAGAGTCTAAAACTACACATCTGGGCCAAATTTTGAAGCGCAAGAGCATTTAGTTCAAGAGTCATAGGCGAACGAGTGTTAGACATTTTTAGTAAGAAATGTATGGAGCGGCCATCTTGGTGTACCACTTTGGTACACCAAGATGGCGGCCAAAAATTCAAAGCCTTAATTACACCAAAATCTCATCACAAAATATTGTATTCACTATCAGTGCCATTAAATCGGCTCATAAGCATCTATAATTAAAAAATAACTTTCAACTGGTTCAATTTTGTTGATTTTCACGGCTTATTTGAAATAGCGTGACGGATTGCGTGACACATTTAAAACCTTTATAAATCGAAAGCAAAACATCGTTAAAACCCGAAACTTTTTGTGAAAGATTATAATACTGGAATCCATATACCATGTTAGAAACAGCTTTGTAGGATGTATACTTTAGATTTTTAAATTTTTATGATGTCATGTGAAAACGCTCTATAAGAAATCAAAACATTTAAATATTGTAATGTGAGATTTTTTTCTAGTGTCTGTTAGTCTATTCATTAATATATCATTAATATATCAATATCCTCTTCTAGACAGACTTTGTTCAAATATATAATATCCTATTATACAAGAGCTAACATGGAAAGTTTTAAATACCTAAGTCAGTTAAATGTAAATACCTCTTCTTTCTCAGCTTACAAGTCGACTGAGGGGGCGCCAAGTTTGAAATTGCGCAGGAAGATTGATAACGAGAATCAAAATGGCGTTGAAGATTCGACTGCACGTGCCCAAATTCACTTTTCAGCCCGGGCTGAAATTCTGACGCAATTACATGGCAAATTTCAGCCCGTTTGGCCGGGCTGAAAATTCCAGCCCAGCTTTCTGAAACCGGGCTGGAATTTTCAGCCTGGGCGGAAACTTGCCCCGGGCTGAAACTTTGTTCATGTAATCCATAACTTCATTTTAAGAGGATTTATTGAGGAAGCTGGGCTGAAATCTCACCCCGGTCAACTGGGCTGAAATTCGCCATGTAATCGGCCCCTGAGTCTCTGCTTAGCTGAAGTGTCATTAAAGTTCCAACTGCATTATTCTAGTTTAATCTTTTTTAAAACTTGTAGCGAAAAAAGAGTTTTTCATTGCACATTACTACTTTAAATCACAGAAACCTTTTGTTTCTACTTCACCACAGTGACTATTTGCTTAAGAAAACATTTACTCTTATATCTCAATCTAAATTGTCTGTTTAACACACCCCTTTCATTTGCACACCACATCTGAGGGCATTTCACTGTGGATATAACATATCAAACATAAGGTCAAGAGTGTTTTATCAGGATATCCAAAGTGAATTACATCAAGAAGTGGGTTGAAAAACAAGGTGCAGCTGAGTTCTTTTTAACCCATTTTGAGGCGTTTGGATATCTTATGAAACACTCTTGATTTTTTGATAAAGCTTCTCAAACTAATCATTAAATGCAAAGAGAATAAAGGGAATAAAATCACCAAAATCTATGCAAATTAAGACCGGTATTCAAACCTACTTCATGGTAAGTGATTTCCTTTGTGTTCTGGTCCTGAATTATTGATGAGTTTTAGGCAACTAGAGAAACAACAGTTACAACTGTACAGTGCCACTGGAACAATAATCATTAGGATCAACCAATAGATTTAATTGCTATTGAGTTTAAACAGTAAATGGTAAATCATTCGAACTATATGAAATAAATTGAAATATTTGGTACCAAAAATGGTTGATTTTGGGCAGAGACCAATTTGAATCTAAATTTTTGCACCAAAAAAGCATTTTGGAAATAATGTTAGGGCACCAAGTCTGAACAGAACCTATAGGCAGCTGCAAGCACAAGTAAACAAATGTGTGAACTACCATAATGCAAATGCAACCACAATCGAAAACACAAGAGGTGGAAAATTTTCCATTTCCTTGTCGGACTTGCATTTGCATTTGCATTTCACATGTACTGTGTGAACAGGGAGGGAATTGGGGGGGGGGGGGGGGGGTTAGCAACACAAACGCAAGGTTGAAAAAAAATTCTCGTTCCATGCCTCCACTGTTGAAGTTGAAATCAAGATGGCATACTAGACCATGCCATGTTCAAACGTGCATGCATTTCTTACTATGCTTGTGTTTGCATCACTGTGTGAACCAGCCACTAGACAAACCTCTGCTGATGTTTAAGAACTCCAGTTGTAAAAGTAAATCTTCTGCCAGGTTGGAAGATAGTCGAGCAGAGGAGTGAGCACAAACGATATGCCTGGGACTGTATCGCTCATAAATTTTAGAAAACCAAGAATCCTCATCTTTGAGTAGTTATCATAAAATGGCGACCTTAAGAGGTAAAAAAGCAAAAGCAGTGTTCTTCTAGACAATTCTGATTTTTCTTCATCATTCAAGTCGCTTAAGTCACCCATTAGAGCTAACGACGTCACATCCACACCGCAAGCAATCAACCATGGTTTCCATGACAACTGTCCAAATAAAAACATGCTTGAGATATGAAGTAGAGGCCTAGAGATGTACAGGCTTTCAGCAAAGAGTCTCCTGGAAGACAGATCTGTTGGTTGAATAGTCTTTTTCTTTACAGAGGTCTCCTTTGGTAGCTTCCATGAGCGCGAGCAGCCAGTTGGTGTTGCACTGAGGGACCTCATCTGTCTTCCTGACCTAGCTCCCCTCCATACTGGTTCTGTGGAATCAACTGGATTTTCAGGTTCTCTCCCATTTGAAGTCCCCGCCTGTTCCTCTCCATCAATTTCTTCATTTGACAAATTTTCTCGATCCACTTCTTCTCCACGCTTTTCCAGCTTAGATCGGTCAAAGGGCGGAATAAGTGGCGTTCGCTGAACACCCGAGTTGTACTTGAACAGCAACACGAATCTCAGAGCGGCCTTTGCTATTTGCAAAACCACAACAACAATCCACTTTCCAGCTTCACCCCACAAACGACAGGCACCGAGTTCAATAAACACTTCTAAATATTCAACCACAGTTAACCACAGCAAAACGCGGTGTCTTTGGGAAGAATGGTTCTCACGACCAGCATCTTTCCCGTCACGAAGTATGCCATCGTTGAGAAGGGTCAGAAGTTGCGAGGAAGAAAATACAAGTTCGGCGAGCGCTTCCGAAGCCCCAAATCTCCCGGGTAGCATGTACGACAACGCACGCAAAATAGACTCGATCTTCGAAGCAGTTTCCGGATTCTGCAGAACAAATTCTCGATACTTCGTTCGAAGAAGGATTGTTTGCGTTCTCCCCAAAGCTACCAACTCTTGCGATTTTTGAAGCAAATTGGAAAGGAAGTGTCCTTCCGCCATGTTGCTTTCGAAATAGAATCTGGTGCTGCGCATGGCAAAATCGCTTGGAGCCTGGGAACACGGAAGGATTTTGGGCGCGCGCGAAGTGCGTGGAGAGAGCGTGGAGAGCGAAGGGAGGGGGAAGATACGCGGCATACGCCCCAAATATATACTCACCATCCCCTTGGTTGCCGAAAAGTAGCAAAATTCGGTAAAAAATATTTTCATTTGATAAATGGTATTTTTATTCGTTAAAAATATTTTCATTCGATAAATGGTATATTTTCTGACGAGACCCAACCAGGTCGAACTCGAAACTGCTGTCCACGGTTGCATTTTGGCTTTCAGTTTGGGCTCAATCATGTCGTTGTCGCGTTAAATGTTCTACGTAGTATCAGCCTTGCTCTATACTTTGATTATATTTCAGGAGCCCATGCGTGCGCTCCTGTATAATTTTAATCGTTAAAAATATTTTCATTTGATATTTTTTCAGCAGTAGCCCATGACCCCATGCTCCGATTTTCATTCCATAAAAATATTGTCATTCGATAAAAAAAAAATGGCTACTTTTCGATCTGTTTTCATGATTATCATGCCTGCGAATCATGCTATCCGAATTCCCCTTCAATCTTCGATTATAAGGCAACTGGCGGAACCAAGACAGATAACTTCTAATTTTTATTCAAAACCGAATATCCTTTTTTCGTGAACATTCGCGCATTCAATCTAACGATCTTACTTACACCGATCATCATCACTCGATTAGCTCTAGCTGTTTGGATGCTCCAAACTCACGAATTCTAACTGTTAATTTTTCTCTTTAGTTTTTCTTTTCTATATCTATAAGGATATAGAAAGAGAAGGCCGAAGCACCTTCCCTGAAGGAGAACCCGTTGTAGTCCCTTAGGGATAGTCGAGCGGGCAATCACACCAGCGCGGGCAGAATCTGAGTTTAGCGCCGACCATCAGTACCCATCTGGGGGCGCTTGCATCCGCGAATAAGCGACTTCGCCCTACGATCGGCCTTTCTTTGCATTGCTCTCAGTATTCATCCGATTCATCACTTTACAAGCTACAGGGGCGGCTAACGCAGCCGTTATTTGTGTCGTCACGCAACGCTCCTGGGGGCTAGACTAACAGAGTAGAGGCTTTCCCCTTTCCCCGTTAAGCCCAAAAGGAACCGTTGACACTTTAAAGGTTTTGACAGCTTTAATACAGTTATCTGATCTATCTATCTATTATGTCTCTGTAAATAATTATATTCAAGCGAATAAAGATTGATTATCTTAAAAAAAGCTCTGATTCCGCTGCTCTCTCGGCCTTTGTCGGATTCATCTAGAGCTTGGTCGTTGTTCTGCGTCAATCCAGAACAGACCTGAAGACAGGTTCTCTTGGCAGCTCAGGGTGCTGGTAATGGGAGGGAAGGGGGATGGAGGAAAGGAAAATGTTTTTCACCTCAGCCCCCCTCCCTCATCGTTTATCACACTGTTTATGCCTGCCACGCCGCAGGCATGCCACAGGTACTTGACGTGCTAGCATGGCCAGTCCACCTTAAAGTTCATAGAAGAGGAATATTTCGCAAGACTTAAATTTCGCGATTTAGCAGTAAAATCGTGTGGAAAGGAAAATGTTTCAAATGTTGATCCCACCTTGTCAGGCGCGGCACTCGACGTACTCAGCTTTCTCGCGTCGTGCGTCAGAAGTACTGAAGAAGAAGAGACTGTGGCGGAGGTAGATGCTGATCCGCATTGGAAAACTGGTGATCTCAGAATCGGTGCTACAGATTTTAATTGTACACTTGGCCATTTTTTTGCAACGGAACAAAATCATAACAGAACTTACAGGGGCTTTGTCACCATTTTTAGTGTTATTTTAAAACGCTAAAAGACATATTTATATCGGCGGTAACGCAAAAATAATGGTCCAGTGTTGTTTAAAATTGCTTTACGAGTATAATGAAACTATAAACAAGTGTCTCTGACTACAGATGGCCAGGATGGAAGTGGATTACAACTTGAAAAAATTGGGCCAATTCTTTTAAGTTTGTTCAATGTGTTTTGGATAATTTGCTAAAAACTGATTATTGTTTTTTTTTCCAGAAGAATTTACTTGATATCTTGTTCTTGGTGTTCTAAGAGCATTTTGTGTTTGAAGTAAGATGCTCAGTTTTGATTCTAGCACAGTCTAAAACAAAAACATGAAAACTGCCATGACATAGCCCCTTTTAACCAACAGCTTTACATGTTCATTTGCGCCAAAGTACAACCTTAAAAGATCTGTGGTAACAGTCGTTAAAGTTCATAAAGGGACTTTAATTTTTCGCGTCTTTAATTTTCGCGGTTACTTTTTAAACGATTAATCTCCCGCGAAAATCTCTGTCACATCACCACTGTCCTTAAACAGACTGTTTATTGTCATTACTACTTGTCTCCCGGTTGTCTGTCGCGTGGTCAGAGCTGAACGCGCGCGTACGTATAGCTGGACAAAAGAAGGTGTATTTCTAAATAGTATAAAGCATGGGAATTTTCTATCGCAGTTTTCTCAAGCGTATTTTTTGCCTGTTAACATTGCTTTGTTCGGTCTGCCTTCTGTATGTATACGTTTTCAGTGATCAAGAACTGATTGGATTCCGTCAGCGGGCGACTGATTTCACGTAAGTTGGAATTTATTGTTTACTCAGAGTCTAGTAGGAACAACGACTTAAACCGTTTTTTTCTATCAAAACATAATGGTTTGCTTGCCGGTTGGATCCGGTTGTATGAACCATAGATCGATAGTAAAAAATATCGAACAACGAGGCATACAATTAAACGCAGATTGACATGACAGCACGTACAATTTTAGTCGTCCTCGCTCTTCAAGTAATGTTACTTGTACATGGTTGTAGTTATTTAAAATTTGGGTTGTTATTGATGTAAAGCTTGTACTATGTGTTAAGGTGCTGTTAAAGTACTAAAACAATGAAGAAATATTCGCAGGTTAATGTCTAACAGTGACCCTTTGGACTCGGGGCTAGGTTCCGGCATTTCCGCCCTGTATTTCTGTAATTTCTGTTATGCTGTTGATTGTCTGGATTGTTCCGCCCTCCAAATTAAAGTTAAAGTACTTTTCAGGAGATCTTTTTGCCGTCCACATAGCACTTGCCGTGCTTTTTATTTCGTTGGGAAAATGAAATATTCGAAAATCTTGTGGTGTGGCAGACAGATATAGAGGTCAGGTCAACTAACTGTAAGCGATCATCTATCATACACTCTCGGGGGGTGGGGGGGGAGGACGAGGGGGGAGGGGACTCCCATATAAAATGACGGGGGTGCTCGTCGTACCTTTTATGGGTACCGCTTAGGGTGCTGAAATCTAAAATGATCACCGATTGCCGTGTCCTGGGAACTGAGTATTCCTTATATTGCTGGGACATATATATATTTGTAGCGCTACTCTACAACAGGACTACAACCCTAACCCTAACCCTACCCTACCCTACCCTAACCCTACCCTACCCTAACCCTACCCTACCCTAACCTTACCCTAACCCTACCCTACCCCTACCCCTACTCTACCCTACCCTACCCTACCCTACCCTAACCCTACCCTAACCCCAGACAAAATCTTCGAGACACCTAGACCTCTTGCACCCCCCTCGCCCTTAGCGGCAAAGTTGAAAATGCCAAAACGTTTGATTTTTATCGCGTAAAAAGCGCCTTTTTTCAAGTTTGACTGAATAAGGGGGAGTGATGCTGGCATAGGTTTTGTCAAGTGTCCCATGAAGTTTTAACTCGGGTTGTAGAGCGCAACCACCTAAGATCCATTGTGCATCTCTCGATGGGTACTATAAGGAGTTTCACGTGGACATTTAGGATCCGGATATAAACGTGCTATAGGAGTCGAAAGCAAATGTTCGGCCGTAAGTTAGAAGAGTCCAAGAGAACAATTAGATTTTTCGTTAACCGCTTGTTTGAGTGCTGTAAGTCATGTGTGTACTTGCGCAGTGCTGTGAGTACTCTGCCACATGACGAAACTAATTTCATTCCGTGGTCCGCCGGGTGTGTAAGGTAGCGATAGAACCTTTTTTCAACCTCCGCAGGGAAAGCTCATACGGGTAGAGCGCAAGTCTGCTGACCGGGAGATCGCGGGTTCGATCCCCGGTAGGACAAAACACTCAGGCTAAAAATAACTGAGCACAAAGCAATCTTTGCTATGTATCCTTCAAACGGTTAGACCTTCACGTGGCTCGGATGGCCACGTAGAAATGGCGGTCCCGTCTCCAGTACTAAACGGACGTAAGAACAGTGTCCTCGATTAGTTATTTTACGCCATATCGTTAAAAGATTTCCTTTTCTTTTTTCTTAGGCGCGAAAATGCCAACACAAGTTATCTTTCTCCAGTTACGAAGGAGCCAGAATGCTTCCCTGTTAAACAAATTCTTTTTCTTAAAACGCACAAAACTGGATCCAGCACCATGGCTAACATCTTCTTTCGTTATGGAGACACAAGGAATCTTACATTTGTTCTTGGAGCTGATACAATTCTAGGCTGGCCTGAGAAATTTCACATCACCCACCCACTGCGTTTTTTCAGCAAAGTGCCTGACATACTGTGCAGTCACGCAAGATTTAACAAGAAGCCAATGAACTGGTTTTTTCCGCATAAAACCAGCAAGTACCTGACAATTCTCAGAAACCCGGTAGACAACTATGAATCTGTTTTCAACTTTGCCCGACTTGGAAAATCGTTTGGGTTAGGAGCGACACTAGATTCTTTGGAAAAATTCTTAGATAAACCTATACAGTTTTACAACCACTCTCGTAAAGACATTATGATGTATTTGGCACGAAATCCCATGATGTTTGATTTGGGTTTGAGCTTTCAGTATTTCCAAAATCGTACAGCAGTTAACGAGTACATTCGGTTCCTTGACAAAGAATTTGATTTGGTTTTAATTACGGACTATTTCGACGAATCACTGGTGTTGATGAAGCGACTGTTGTGCTGGGAAATGGACGACATTTTGTACGTGAAACTTAATGAGAGACAAGACAAAGAAAAGGCTACCAGTTTAAGCACAAGGGTTAAAGAAAACATAAGACGATGGAATAAAGCAGACGTTATGTTGTTCAATCACTTTAATGCAACGTTTTGGAGAAAAGTAAGGATGGAAGGACCAAGCTTTCATGAAGATCTGACTGCTTTCCGTCGACGGAAAGAGGAGATAAAGCGATTTTGTTTGGATAATGGTACTCGACTTCAAAGGGCGTATCATAACAAGTTTGTAAAGGGCTATTCCATTAGAAGAGACCTTGATCCAAATTCGAAACGTTTGTGTGAAAACTTAGTCAGGACGGAAAACGATTTTCTTGCATACTTGCGAGAAAGGCGAATGGAGAAACTGAGGGCTGCCGAGCTAGGTAAACAGAACAGGATTAAAAACGACACTGACTGGCACGTGGCAAGAGATTTGCGATATGTACCAGTGCAAACTTCACGGTTTAAATTTAAAAGATTTATTCGACCTTAAAACAGTTTTTCCAGTGTTCTGCGCGTGGCAAGAAACTGGCAATCACTCAGCCACGTACAGGCCATCTATTACGGGGCAGCCTTCTTGCTAATGTATCTCACTCGTGAGGATTTTCTAGTTCCTTATGTTGATGTATTTTATATACGTCCCAGTGAATGTGGCTTCACAAGGCGATAAACTTGAAAGAAGTGGCCCAAATTTTTCAAGTTGTAATTCATTTCCATCCTGGCCATCTGCAGCCTAAGACACTTATTTTTACTCTTAGAGCACTAGTAGAATAGTTTTAAATAAAACTGGACCATTATTTTGGGTTTTCCACTAATATAAATGTCTTTTGGATTTTTTAAAGTAACACTCTAAAATGGTGACATAGCTGTGACTGTACTTTCTTGTGATAATGTTTATATTATGTCGTATTATATTTGAGTCTGTGGACGAAATAAGATCCTAATGTTGTCTAGTTCCTGTACGGCTTTTTCCCAGTCCTTCACGGTCAATTCGTTTCGGTAACGTTTCTGAGACGAACTGCCGGCGCTCGGAAGACGTGACTGGACCCCAAGAACTTAGCCCAGCCCACACCAGCGATTGTAAGCACAGAGCGAGCGCCATAATGTAATATACCTTGTCAAACACGAGAAAGAGTGTTTCATCAGGATATCCAAACACCGAGAAGTAAGTTGAAAAACGAGGCGCAGCTGATCGAATTTTTAAATCCATTTTAAGGTGTTTGGATACCTGATGAAACACTCTTTCGAGTGTTTAATATAGCTTCTCAAACAGATCATTAAATACAGAGAAAACGAAGGAATTAAATCGCCAAAATCTTTGCTAATTAAGAACCGGTTTCCAAACTTACTGTCACGCGTCATGCTTGTGATCAGTTCTTTGTTCGAATTTTTAAGGTGTCTAAGGTATTCCGAAGAGAATTTTCACCGAAACGATTTGTTAGTGTGCTCCTGAATTTGTTAAAATGTTTCGCATCTGTCCCCGGACCTCCATAAACCTGCTCCGTTCGGCTCACAACTGAAAATCGGTCACTTTAAATCAGTCCAAACTTTAAGGATAGTTTTTAGTTTATCAAGCGAAAGTTTATCAAGGTATCTAAAATTTAAGAACAAAAAGATTTCCCAGGATATCAATTATACGTGTACTAACCTCGTTATTCAGCAAACGAACTCGTCTTTGTTCCACTAGGACCAAAGCTAGAATTTAGTTCCACCTCATATAAGGCCTTCGTTTTTATAACTACCTGTATACATATAGTGGATAACAATTTATCCTTAAAGGAAACCTCCACTATTATAACAAATTGACCGCATAACATTTTTGGAAATAATGTTAAAATTTCAATTATGTTAATAACAAGCGGAAATATAATTTTAGTGTGCATGTGGTACCACGGTTTGAAACGTGTGGTAGAGAGTTTACCCAATTTTTTTGGCAAATAAGTCGTTTATTTCATCGTAAGCTGGTTTACCTGTCTCTCGTGCGCATATTTATTACTTCCGGGTCTGGTCACGGTGCCCCTGACGAGAATGACAGACCTTCTGAGCAGATAAAAAAATTTCCATATTATCAATCTATGTTGTCTAGTAATACGTTTTTAGTGAGCTCACTAAAGTGCATGTTTATAAATTTTAATGTTTAGGTACAATTAAACTGATTAGTTCAAAATCCAAATTTGTCACCAAACTGTTCCGTTTTCGGTTCGTTCGACTTTTTGCTGTCTTCTGTTCGTCCATTTAAGTTTTAATTTTTCAATTTTTAAGGAATGGGTTATTTTCCCTATTTATTTGTCAGAGCTATCCCACAAAATTCGGCAAATTACAGACTTGAAGGCAAAACATATAGTACCCTTATTTTTAGACTAAAATTGTCCAATTATATACCCCCTTTTCAGAAGACAACGGCTGAGTGAGAAAAGAAACACAAGAACATTCGCACCTCTGAAAGACCTTAAATTTATCAGCCGTGACTTAAATTTGGTAAGGTTTTCTCAAGGTTTTGGCCGAACGGATCAGACAAGACGATAATAAAGCGAGTCAGGGCTAGGAGCGAGGCGTGTAAAAGAGAAGGCAAGTGTAGTTTATTAGGTAGGCTAATAGAGGTTTTGCACGGCAGCCATGTTGCATGGCAGGAACAATAGATTCTTTTCCCTATGGGAAAGAATGTTCTTTCTAATGCAAAACATTTTCATTGTTCCTGCCATGCAACATGGCTGCCATGCAAAACTTCTATTAGCCTACCTAATAAACTACACTTGCCTTCTCTTTTACACGCCTCGCTCCTAGCCCTGACTCGCTTTATCGTCTTTATCGTCTGACTCGTCTTGTCTGATCCGTTCGGCCAAAACCTTGGGGTGTTTCTTGGTGTTGCGGAAGCCATTGTTGGTTAGCTTTTGTGTTGTGGTGTGGGTATTGTTCAGTGTCTTTTGAATCTTTTGTTTTACGTCATTTGGTGATCACGCCATCCGCAACACCTAGAAACCACCAAACCTTGAGAAAACCTTACCAGGGTGCCAATTGATGACCAATTGTCACAGTTGATAATTTTGCCAATAAAGCCCTTTTCAGGGCTGGCTGACAGTACATCCCAGGAGGCTGAGATTGCCCAAAAAACAAACAGTTGGTGGGAAATGAAGCTTTGAAGGGCAACTGAAATTTTGCAAACTTTCAACCAAGGGCATTTCCTCTGAAACACCAGCACCAGCATCATCGTATCTCTGGTGTTGTCCCTAAAGCCAGAAAACAACTGCTTACATAGATGATCATTAAGGCTCCTGTAAACCAGCCGTTCAGATCCCCTCTCCCCTCCCTCAAATGCCATCCCCATGGGCCACAGGTGACCATTACACATCGATTGACAGATCAAGTGATATTTTGTCCCACTGTTATTACTCATTCAAACTTGGCATGTTCATGAGTTGAAAATGATCTACAAGTGAACCTTGAATTGTCGAAATAAAACTGATGAGGGACATTACATCAGAATCTTTATAAGATAAACAAGGAAGTTGATCTGTATGTTAGAAATTGTGATGACAGGTGAGTATTGTTTATTCAAAGAAAATAAAACAAAGAAATTAGTAGAACTCAGACAATTTTTACTTCCTCCAAACATACACAACCATACATGCCGAGCTCTCCTGGACTACAATGAATCAAAATTGATAATTATTAAACTATTTGTATGTACAATGCATATGTTTGATAATTATAGTGATGGGATGTTTTCCTTAAGAGAAGAATTAGTGGTTATAGATTCAACTTGCCAGTTTAGACTCTGTAAAATATACCCAGTTAACAAAAAGCATAACAAAGTACAGACTTGCATCTTAAATGTTCTGGGGCAATAATATTCTGAGACAAAAATATTTCAATATGAACAGCCAGCAATGTTTCTGAAAATTAAATCTAAACTCTTATCGACCATACTCCGTAAAACGATCCAAAGTATGTTAGTTCACAATATTCTCAAACTCAAAGTTAATTTAGCATACAGGATTCGTAGGTTGGGACCATATATTTGATGTTGATGAACGCATCGGGGCCTCCATTCAACTCGAGTACTTCGAGAGTCTCCTGAATCAAGTCACCGACATTTTCCCTTTTCTGTTGGCTGTAATCGATTCCATCCCCGGAGTTGATATTTTTATTCTTGAAGATATTTAAGATCGGAAGGATCTGCCTGTAGTATGGAACAAGAGCTTCGCCAATCATTTCGGACGCGACTACAAGTTGCTGTAAGACTTTCAGTGTGGTGCAAATCACTTTGTAGTTTCGCGTATTGAGTGCTTTCTTGACGGGAATTATGAGCTGTGGAATTACAGGGAGAACTTTGTTTCCTCCATGTTCCAACATGTCATGAACTCCTTGTCGGGAGAAGAACTCGTAGGGGTGCGATGTTTCGGATAATCCCTCAAAGAAAAGGGGAAGGTAATGATGATAATCAAGCCTCTCTATTTCCACCTTCCAGGCTATCTTGTTTCCTTTCGTATCGTGCTCAAGAGCGATCGGAAAATCGCCTCGATCGTAGCATTTTTTGAAACTCGTCTTTTCTGAGGGTCTTGCTTTATAAGCTCCGGCAGAAGGAGCGGGAACAACCTGAAGTAAAAACGCAACAAACAACCTTAGCAACGAAGTAAATAAGATGTAAGCTAAGACGCGGATGTTGATCGAAGTAAACGAAAGTACGTGCATGTTTGGCTAAACGCTTACCTCTGCATTTACTAATCTCGATTTTGTCGTAAACGGCTTGGCGAGGATTCTGGCATGGATTGTCAAACATTGTTTTTCCTGAAGAAAAAATAAAAGTGGGTTAAGTAAGGTAGTGGATTCAAGAGCGCACAGGAGCTCAGAATAACAAAGATTGAATTTTGTTTGAAATAGCGTCAACTCGAGATGTTCTGTCCCGTCTTACTTTTTCCCCTTTCCTTTGATGAGTTCTTTGCATTGGATATTCCTTCGTTTGCTGCATCATTTTCATAGACATCGTCGACGAAGGATTCGAAATGATCTGAGGAGTATAAAACCTCACGCTGAAATAAGAAAGAAATACCTGTGCGACAACGTCTGTTTGCTTTCCTGTAGTTACCAGGTGGTTGCTATAGTTACAGGATCCTTTTACCAAATAAGGCAAATCCGGGCTTTTTATGCTATTTTGGACTTTATGGTAGTACCGCAAATTGTCCCTCGTAGTGCCTCGATGAGTAAACGGAGCCCACGGGGTACAATATGAACAGCGGATTTGGATAAAGAAGAAGGAAATATGGCGGCCCAGGTGCCAGCGACTTTGAAAGCTATTTCGCCATACCTAAAAACCGCTCAGGAATACGATAAACGAGATCCTGTTGTAGCTTATTACTGTAAGTATAACATGAAATATTCTTTTTGCGCACCAGCGTGAAAAACAAATCAAAAAACGAAGAAAACAGCAGAATTAACTGTACTTCCAAGGGCTGCAACTTTTATTTATAGCGATGACAATTTTTTTTAGGTCACTGTCAAGACTTAGGTTTTAGTATATACAAGTGTATTATCGGACGTTTTATTTACCGCATAGGTCTGTCGCTCAATGTTGAGCATTTTAGACCGCTCTAAAAGAAAAAGAATACTAATAAAAAAAGTGAAAAATACAAGTTTGAAATGGCGCTTTCAACCGCAAAGTAATAAATGCTAATAAACGTTTGAAATTGCGTTTTTAAATACAGCCAGTGAGGCAGACAATGTTCTCTCTTTTGGGAGTTGATTCCATTGTGCAATTGTCCTTGGACGTTTTATACAATTGGACACTTTAAAAAAGTTATTTCGTATCCTTATTATATACAAGTTGATAGCAATAGAAGAAATGACAAGAATTTATTGTCCCTCAGGCCGTCTCCATGCAATACAGAAAGGCATCAAAATTGATAGTAAGGGGATGGAAAGTAAATCTTTCTTACTACAACTAATGGATCAGTTAGAAAAGGTTAGTTATATTCTAATCACACTTGAAATGATTATAAAGTATTTTGTAACTAATCTATAAACACACACTACACAGCATCTACATCAATCTTTACTTGGCAAAGGTACTATCATCACCCTAAGATTAAAAACATGCAAAACTAAATAAAAGGTGCTAATGTTAGTGAACAGTGCATGGTGCAGTTGCTAAAAGTTAAGAAAAAATAATAGAATTCAGAAAATGTGCATATTGATGGACTGATTAAAACCTACTATGGTGTCATAGGGCAATTCCAGAAAATATGCATACCCAACTACGGACGGCTTCCATATTTTAACCCCCCTTGCCTTCGGAAATCTCCCCCATGCCCTCGGAATTCCATAATCGTTAACCCCCCTCCGGATCGGAATTTCCGTTTTTTCATCAAGCCCTTTGGAACTACCGGCAGGGTTCGCAAATACGTCTAAATTGTTTTACACCAAATTATTTCAAATGACTCCACTTTTGTTACAGAGGGAGTCATTATGACTCCAGAAATTCTGGGATGAAAATTTAAAAAATAAAAGTTTTTTCCTTACCCTTGTTCCATAGATATAACCTACATTAACTTTACATTGCCCCAAACTGGTACAGAACATTAACATAATAATGTTGTGTGATGTATAACGTCTGCACACTCGGAAGATATTATGATCTAAGACACGATCGAGTGCATTGACATATCTGCCATCTGGAATTTCAGCCTTCAGGGTCAGCAGTCGCTCCCAATCCCACATACTTCAAAATGATGTCCTCGTCCTGACCAAAAGACTGGGTTTTGTACTGAATAAACTAAATAATTTGTGAGTCCGCTTTGATTTTTCATATTTTATTAATCTGACAAGAAATTCATCAACGTTAAGGCCTCTGGAGTTTGATGTACAACCCACGTTTTATCAGTTTTCTTCTGTAAATGAACGCGAACACATGCCTGATCAATCGATGCTTGTCTTGTATCCTGCTTCCGTGGTCGTCAGCAGTGTCGTCAGTTCGTGCTTTATTTACGAACTAGTAAAGTCTACAAAATTAGCGTGTTCAAGGAACACACTCTTGTCTGTCCCCTTTGGAAATTCCAGATCTGAAACTCCCCCCAATGCCTTCGGAATTCATGTTGTAGGTTGACATTATTTTAAGTTAAAATTATTTCAAACTAGGTTAATTTTTATTTTCCTTTGTGCCAGATTCATTAACATAACCTCAGACAAAGGAAAATAAAAATTAACCTAGTTTAAAATAATTTTAACCTAAAATAATTTTAACCTACAACATTCATACATACACACACATACATACATACTTTATTGTAACTTCCTGCAAGGGTGTTTCAGTTACAAAATTATAAAAATTGCTAAAATAACAAATAAATAACTAAATGACTAAGGTAATAACTACACATTAAAAAAAAAATTAGTAAAATACAATAAGAAAGAAAAAAATACAATGAATTGAATTGACTATTTACAAATTCAGACTAATTAGAAAGAAGTAAGTTAACAAGTCTTTTTTTTCCAAAGAACCCCCCTTGCCCTCGGAATTCAAAAAAGCCGTCCGTGGTATAGGTATGGATATTTTCTGGAATCACCCATTGCATTTTTAATCAAATGGTAAAGCATTACAGTCTTTTATCATTCTTGGGAAAAAGCTGTTCCCATAGGTATTTCCTGATGTTCCAAGATTTATAAAATCTGGTGTTGTCACCATGTGATATAGGATACGTGGATAACTAGATATCTGAATCACCAAGATGCCATCCACAGTACTGAATAGAATCACGAGGTGTTGACATTTGTGATACAATAGAATAGAACCAATGTATTTAGCCCAAGTGGACTGATTGGGGACACTGAAGAAATCAGTAATTCTAATTAACCTACGGTACTTTAAATTGAGTTTTCACATATAGTGACGGAATCCTAAAAACAAGTAAAAAAAACTAATATCACTAAATGTACAGGGGGATGCTAGTTGAATTGTAATACAATTCCAATTAAAGGTGGGCATCTTGCTTATTGAAGCTACATGTCCATAGAGCAAGCGATACAACCAGATTTCTCTAAAGGATGACAGATCTTAAGCTAAGTACATTCTGAAATCCTAGTGACATAATAAATTAAAAACATACATGTTGACATACATGTTGACATGCATGTTACATGCCTTCGAATAATTCTTGAATAACTTACAAACTTCTTAAATAGCATTACTAACCCCAGAGGATACATAACACAGCTAAATTATTGGACACACTGTTGTGTAAAGTGTTAATAATTATATTAGCCTGGTATAATTTTTATTTTCCTTTGTCCTTGATTCATTATCATAGTCCGAGACAAAGGACAACAAAAATCAAACTGGTTTGAAAATTTTTAAATCAAAGAAAAATTTGAGCCACAACATATTCATAATAAAATTATAACTTGCCTGCAAAACCAAGTTTTCTTTGATTGTAGTAGAATGGAGGATCTAAAAACCTAAATTTGCTGTTATTTTTGCAGAAGAAGAAGGAGTTGAGTTCAGAAGGGTATGAAGCTGTTAGCGATGATGTTGTTGCCCAGCTTCATATTGATGAAAAAGCAGTGCAACTTTTTTTGTGGGCCGATACTGAAGACCGTGCTGCAAATTTTAACAAGTAAGTTGGACTCGTGTTTTTCAAACGTATATGTTGTGGTGCAATTTTATTCTTGGTGCAAATTTTATTTTCCCTTGTTTAAAACTCATTATCATACATTACCATACCCCAACACAAAGGAAAATAAAATTTGCACCAAGGACAAAATTGCACCACAACATATACATGTAGAACCTAGCATTTTTATTAGTTCATTTACACATCTAAATTTAAATTAATACCATAAATGCCAAGGTTATAATAATTATATATTAAATGTCCTTATATAAAATTATGATACCAAGGATGTTCATGTATATGTACATCATCTACAAGGTGTTGTGTTGTTTTCTTCAGTTGTTTGCTGTTTTTTTTTTCTTTCTGCCAGTGGTCCAGGGAGTTTTTGTAATAAATAATAAGCCTGCTAGCTTAACAAATTCACACTGGGCAATGAATCAGATATTATACTTTTACTCCAATATGGTGTCATGGATGAATTATACAAAGGAAGCTTTTGGAGAAATTTTCACAAATTGAGCTAGACGGTGAAAAGGATGTTTCAGAAGATTTGGAGATGAAAAGTGCCAAAGAAAATCAGGGTACAGAAAACTGAAAGTAATCATAGTAATGAGGATGCAGTGATTGCTGATAGAGGTCAAGGAAGAGGAAGACGATATGGGCAAAGCCGTTCTGGTGCAGTTTCAGGCAGGCTTGATTCTTGATGCTGCTTGAAGTGGCTGGGTGTTGCTCAAGCTGGTGGTCTTGGATAGTCCAACGTGGCCACTTCTTGGCAGGGTTGTTTCCAGACTGGCCATCAAAGGTTTAATTTGCAACATCACTGTGAAGATCACCAGTCGGGACTGTTTCACTCTTATGAATTTACATTGTATAAACTGTCTTTAACAGTAAATATGAAACAATGTTTTTCCCCTCTTAACCCTTTCAGAAATGTTGTCAAGTCATTTTACACTGCCAGTCTTCTTTATGATGTTCTTACACAGTTTGGTGAATTGTCAGATGAGGTAAATATTGTCAGTTATAAAAACATCGGACCCTCTAGAAGCTAGCAACTACGCCACTCACCAACCACATCCATGGCGTGAAAAGTTATTATTTAAGGTGTACAATCCCCCCTTTTAAACATTCCAGGATCTGCCCCCTGTTTTAGTCTAAATGAAAAATTATTTCTAGTCTAGTCTTTGGATGTCAGGCTGGGATCCATTGTACTTTAAATATTAATGATTGATTGAATGAGCATGTTACCCGATCCTTTGTTGTATTATTCAATCCAAGTCATGAGCAAAGCTTTTTTGTTATTGCTCAAGGGGACTCATCATCAAAAATATGCCAAATGGAAAGCAGCTTACATCCACAAATGTCTAAAGAGTGGAGAAACACCCATACCAGGACCAGCTGGAGGAGAGGATGAAAGTTTTAATGAAGGAGAGGGAGGTGCTACCCCCTATCCTCCTTCTACTTATACACAGCAGCCCCAAGGATACCCAGGTTACCCTGCAAATACTCAGCAGCCACCGTATCCAACAGGCAACACAACTGGCATCCCTGGACAATTTCCATCTTACTCACCATATCCAATGCCACCTGCTCAGCCCAGTGTAAGCCAGGTAATACCACATTAAGGCATTATTACACAGTGCTATTTTATGGGAATTTTGCATGCTACAAATTTCAGATGCATGTCACCATCCTAGACAGCAAGTTATTCCCCATTAATAAGGCAAAATTCTTTGAGCTTAAAAGAGGCTCTTTCAAGGGGAATTTGCTGTGTTCTTTAAATCAAAACTATGCTAAAACTACAGTGTATGACAAACTACCCTTGTTTATACACATGATGTTCTAAAGCACCAATGAAATATATCAGTGAAATGAATTTTTGAAGGGAGGACAAACTATAATAATTTATTATTGACAAACTATATAATATTATTTTGAAGGTAGTAGGAGCAACTTTAACCAGTTCATTTTGGAAACAAATAACTCGAATTTATTCACAGTTACTTAGGGTCAATTGCCATAGACTTAGGGAACTGATATTGAACTTGCAAAAAAATTGATGTCAGAGGTGACAATTTTCACACCTCAAGTGACAAATCTCATTTGAACCCCAGGCTCAAAAATAAAATGTCCTTGTTTTCTGACTTCACATTTAATGTTTCTGAAAAACAAGAAACAGAAATGTAAACACCTTCTGTAAAGTATTTTTTGTCAGATATGGGGTTTTGAAGAACTAAATGTGTTCCCTCACTTCAAGCAGCTACAAAATCAACTGTGTTCTATGTTCCCAGTTCCCATGAAATATTTCTTTCATATCAGTACAGCAAACAGGGTAAATTTTATCCTGATATGTTATTTCTACATCTTTATTTTTGAAATACCTTTTAGTCCAGTCTGCCGCAGCCCTAAAATTACAGCAATTAATAGCCAAATTCTCAATGTATCCTTTTCTGTCAGCTGCCATTTTGAATTGTCAACAAGATAAACACAGCAAAGGTTCCTGTAGTTACATGTGTAGCTTAATGTTTTGAAGTTGCAATCCATTTCTATCCTGGTTAACATGGTTAACGTGAAGACATAGATATCTTCACTCTTTACAATGAAGATAAAATTGATATCTTCACATATTGTGTTGAGGTATGATTTTTCTCAGTGGGGAGAAATCCTTGCATTTCCATGAAGTTTATATTATAAATATAGACTTGTTCATAAGATGGTGACTTGTGTTAAAGGTGTAAAATATCTTAAAGTGGACAATCTCACTTCGTTTAGCTATGTTGCTGTATTAACGTTAATAAAGGGGTGGGGGAAGGGGGGAGTTCCCCAGACATTCCACTAGTTTTAAAACAAATGTCACAATAGTTTCTATGTGATCTATGTTTCTTTTTAACTGTTACTTTAATTTTGTTTTTGTTTCAGCCTGCTCAACCAGCAGTTGCTCCTTCTTTGCCTGAAGCGTCATCCATTCCCACACAACCATCATCTGGCTTATCTGCAAAGGACAGCGAACAAGCCCAAAAATACTGCCGCTTTGCTGCTAGTGCTCTACAATATGAAGATGTGAAGACAGCCATTGAGAATTTACACAAAGCACTTGCTTTGTTGGAAAAGTGACATGATTATCTCGCTTAAATTACGAACATTCAACAATCTGTGACAAGACCCTCCATTCCTAGATGACAGACTGAAGAGAAAAGGAAGCTGGAGAAGGAAATGGCAATGACCAGCATTATGGAGAGGAACACCATGAAGATAAAATTATCTGCAAGGCTGAACGGACAATACAAAAGCGGTGGATCCTGGTGGATGTAGTCAGCAAATTTAATATAAATATGAAATAACTATGGTAATCAAGCAAGGCTAATAAGTACAGTTGAACCTCAAATAAACGGACACCTTTGGGACCAGAAAAAGTGTCCTCTTAAGAGAGGTGTCCACTTATGGGAGGTTAAAAATGTAGTGCTTGTATGTGGCTGGGACCATGACTACCGGTAAGTGTCTGGTTATTGGAGGTGTCCGCCTACGGGAGGTGTCTGCCTATGGGAGGTGTCCGCCTAAGGAAGGTGCCCATTAGCGGAGGTTTGACTGTAATGATTACAATTAGAGAAAATACATAATCTGGGCTGTACACTCAGTTTTGCTTGATTAGTTACAGTATTTCTTATAGAAAAGCCTGATTATAGGTTAATGGTTGGAAAACTGAGTAGTCAACTGACTCAGGCAGTTAGTATGTATAACTGTACTTGGCGTCTTCACTGCACATGCTGTGTACCAAGATTATGGAATTGTAAGAAACTTAAATAGTTATTGTAAGTCGTAAAAAATCTAGCCCAGACCAAGATTGATTTCTTCTAAACTTCTAATTTTTAATGAAAAAAAAACAAAAAAATTTCCCAAGGGCCTTCTCTGCTTTTAAGATGGTGGGGTGCGAATAGAAACCCCTGGACAAAGCTGCTAAAGTACACCAAGAATCGGGGAGTATTTTGTGATGTGACACACGCTGAAATGGTGTTTTCAGGGGTTATTTTGAGCAATTATTGGTAACCATTTTCTGGCATTCTGATGCAAAAAAGACATTAATTTTCATCATGTTTTTATGCAACAAAATATGCCTGGATGTTTTGGAGTATTTTGGCAGCCCTCTACGTTCGCCCCGCAATTTTTAAGTGGAGAAGGCTCTGGAGACAAAGTTGCGAAAACACCCACCTTTTAACCCTTTAAGCCCTAAGAGTGATCAGAATCAAATTTCTCCTTGTAATATCAATGCCTTATCAATCAAAAAGGTCATGAGAATTAAGGACATGATCACACCAGATAAATTCTCTTGATATCCAAACAATTTCTCCCCACTACTTCTATAGGAAATGTGTAGGGACAAGAAATGAGAATTTAAATTTTGATATTAGAGCTTACAGGGTTAACGTTTAACGTCCAACAGCAACAAGCCAAATCTGTATAGGTATTTTTAGAACTTTATTTTATTTGATCGAATATAAACCGCTTTTCAAGCAATTCTGATTTTTCTATGCATTTTTTTTTTGGACAAGATTGGCTTAAAAAAAAGTGATTTTTAGTCCATATATTTATTATTTAACAATACCGTGTTAATCTCTCAGTCAGTAGGAAGGTTCTGTTTGAACAGAATACTCCACTGTTTTAAGTATCGTTAGATCAGGGTTCCTACTAGAAATCTTGAAAAAGTATAGAAAACTGCAAGATACTTATTTTCCAGATCTGGGAAAAGTATGGAAAGTATTGATCCAAAATTTTGTACGAACTTTGTCAGATCAGCTTTAAAGGTTAACAAATGTTATAAAAAGTATTTACGTGTCAGACGTTTGTGACTTCACTGGCTTCTATCCTGCAATGCATACGTTTTCTTGGGGGGGGGGGGGGGGGCACGAGTGCTAGAATTCATTTGTACCGTATTTATTCTTATAATATAGAGGGAAAAATTACTGAATGCTGATTGGCTGACGAAGAGGGCATTTTTTATTAATTGAGGGCAAAATTACTCGCTCCTGATTGGTCAAGCACCAAAATTTCTCACTCGTGATTGGTTGAGCGCGTCGATCTCGTTGCATTCAGTTGGCTTGGCGGGATTTTGAAGAAAATTTGCAAACGGAACGCTGGCATGTTTCGCCGGAGATTTTGTTATAAAAAGGAGTGAAATCGGAAGATACCTATGAAAGGAATTCTACAGGTGAATTATAGCATTTCACACTAAACAGGAAGCGATTATTTGTGTCAAATCTTGGATTAACTAGGCGCCTGCAGGCCACTTTGCGACGTTGAAGTCGATTGAAGACCTCGAAGAAATTCATTCATGGCGACAAAAGGTTTTGAAGTTCCATCACTTCATTGAAAAAATGCGGATTTCTGCGGACCTAAAGAAAAGAACTTTGACAGATTTTGCTGAAAGGGAAAATATACGTTTAACAGGAGAAAGAATAAGGCTAAAAGAAGTGAAAGAAAGCAATTAAATCGCCAAACGTGCAAGCAAGTTTGAACTCTCGCCATTTGTTGTTGTTATCAAAGTGGCAAAAACTTCAAAACACAGGTACGCTTAAATAAAACTTGCTTTGTTTTTGTCGTAAAGTGTCTTTTATCGATAAAAATCAGGCTATATTCTCTAGATGTACATAACAGCCAAATGTATCTTTGACCGAATAGAAATTAATTTAACCACAGTTAGTTGAAAAGTTTTTCTTGTCAGTTGAGAGAGAGTATTTTCACTTCGGGTAGTTTCAAGTCTGAGTGACTCTTAAAAAGTCTGAAAGGTTTCCCTATAATTTTGCCCTCTACATTATAAACAAGTAATCACATGTTCCCTCGTAAAATTAAGGATTAATATCACTTGTGTTTTCAGAAGCTGTAGAAATTGCCCGAGTCGCTTCGCGACTCGGGCAATTTCTACAGCTTCTGAAAACACCCGTGATATTAATCCTTAATTTTACTCGGGCCCATGCGATTACATATACTAATAAACTCCTTGTCTCTAATAGACGACCCCCTAATGAACGTCCCCTAAAAGGGGAAAAAATTCAATAAACGCCTCTCCCTAATATACGCTCAACATCCCCACCCCGACCCCAAATCCTGCTTGAAACTGATAGGAGCAATACAAAGAATCTATACATTGCATGAATGAAAAAACTTGTTGAACTGCAAAAACCGTGGACGAAGATCCTGCTGGTTTTTAGTTGGATCTCACAAGAGGAGACCTAATCAGCTAAAATGAATCAATATAAGCGAGAAGTCCAAGGACTACTGCAGAGCTGATACAACGAGTAAATGTATTTGAAACAATATTTCGGCTGGCCAGACCAGCCTTCTTCAGGTTATAAGATGTTACTAAATTACAAAATGAAAATACAACATTATATAAAGGAGAATGTAGCAATACATATTTAAAAAAAGAGGAGGGGCGGAAATGACCGATGTACAAGATAAGTAATCAAAACTAAAGATAAGGCTAGCATACGTAAACTACAATTCATCACGTTTGTTTAACCCACGCGGTTCTAGTGAATGAAACTAGTTTTACGTTTTATGGATGTAGCATAAAGTTGTATACCAACCAGAAGTCTTTGCAGAGAAATGAAATCAACGGCTCTTTCTAATAAACGTACCTCATGAAACTGGAAAATTTAATAAACGCCCTGGGAGTTAAATCTTGGCCCCAGGGCCTTCTCCGCCTTTAAAATGGCGGCAAAGACTTGACAAAACGGAATACCTTAAGGTCGCGGGGGATACCTGGTCATGAATAAATTCATAAGGCAAAATTTTAGAAGGGGTGTCACTTTGAAAAACGTTATATCGTAAACGTTTGAAAGCTGATTTCGCTAACATTTAACAGAGATGTTGGAGAATAATGAAAGTGCATAAGGATTGGTTTTTATTGAGGGGATCGCGCTTTGCGTCAATGCTGTAAGCTACTAAAGTTAGTTTGTTTTAAAACGTGGTTTTGTGTCCAAGTTTGCTCCTCGAGAAGAACACAAAGCAAGTTGATTTCGCCACTCACTGATCCGTCAAAACGTCTATTGTGTCATATCTGACTCCGATTTTTTGATTTCAACTTTAATTAAAAGTTATTAGCTTTTAAAGGAGTAAAATTGTCCATGTTGGAATTTGAAGCCTCATATCTTCCCTTTGAAAGCCTATTTAAAAATTTTGAGTCAGATATGACAATCTACAATACACCTAGTTTACCTCCCTGCAGTGTCAACTCATGAAATTCTCTATCCGCGCTGAATTCTTGGACACAAAATTACTTGTTTTTACGCTTCCGAAGGCTTCCCGAGCAAACACGAATGCAAAAGATATATATATATGGTAATTTTGCTAATTTTAATCCACGGGCTATTGTCAACACTTCATGCAGAAAGAACAAAGCGTTGACACGCTTTGCACGTGCGATTATTGATGCAGAAACATTACAGAGCCTGTTCGTGAATATTTCGCGCATTGTCGGTATCAGCCGTCGCACTTCGTGCATACTCTTTTCATAAATGCATACTGATGAGCGGAAACTGTCCCCCGCGACCTTAAATAACAACGGCCAGGACCACCTCGGACACCTTATTGAGACTTACATAACAGAGTAACTGGTTGGCTTTCAGTTGAGGTTGGGGTTAGCTTTCTAGTCAACCATGCCCTCACTGTAGTCAACCATGCCCTCACATGTAGTCAACTCTGCCCTCGTAGTCAAACATGCCCTCACTTGTAGTCAACTCTGCCCTCACGTGTAGTCAACTCTGCCCTCATAGTCAAACCGGCCCTCACATGTAGTCAGCTTTGCCCTCACAGTCCAGCTAAAGATTTTTAAAATAGTGTAGATCATTCTGGTTTGAATAGAATGACGTGGTATTTGCACCAATATGTTCATTGGTAGTTGTAGTTTGTGACGTCATGGTTTTTGGATTTTTGTGATTCCTTTTGGTATTTTTTTTATTTATTTCAAAGTTCAAACAAGTGATTTGTCTTCTTCTTTTAGGCAGCGTTTATTTTATTATTTCTATTTTGACAATTTAAAATTCTAGATTCATGTCATGTTCCATGTAAAATGTTTGCCGTTACATGGTCTTGAAACGGTATAAATAGAATAAAATTACGGAGCACAAAACAGATGTACTTACCAGGACAAGTACTTGTACTGAAGGGGACGTGCTGTTTGCACACTGAAGTCTTTATAAGTGTACTTAACTACCTTTGAACCTTTGAAAGGTTATATCTTTCTAATTATGTTAGATACAAAAATTAAACTCGGAAGCAAGATCTTATAGATCCCACGCCACAAGTTAGTGACGTTAATGATCCGATGCGTCAACATCACGTGATGTTACAATTTATTTTTTGAATCAAACTTGCCCTCATTTTTTGACAACTGAAAAATGATGGAATGCCCCGTTGCTAGGTAACAAGAGAAGGCTAATAAACCAAACTTAGTTTAGATTAATCCTCGTTGTTCGAGTATGTTGATCCATGGCAAAAACCTTTAGAAAATTGTTTAAACTGTGGGTAAAAATGATTCGAGGGTCATATATTCCGAGCTGGCGGCTATGGAGTCAACGCTAAAAAATTCGTAATAAATCAGGGTTTTATCGCATTGACGCTTGCTTGACAATGTTGGAAAGCACATGAATAGAGTGTCACGCAAAGTTATGTTTAAAGGTAACACAGCTCGTTTGTCTTCCTAAATAGCACAGTTGAAAGTGAGAGTCAAACTTGCCCTCACATTCAATTTTTTATTGGTCATGAATTGTTAATGAGGCGTTCAAATGTAAATTTAAAAAAACTGTGGAAAATTCAGTTTTTGCTGCCCAAAAATAAAAGAGGATCTGTTTGAAAGGTAGTGATAGGAGCTTATCATTGACATTAAAAAAAGTTGAAAAGGATAGAATAGCGGGCTGTGACGTCACTCAGAAAAACATCTATATGGCGGCTTCAATATGTGAAATTCGGTACAAATAATGAAAAATTCCGAACAAATTCAGGATATTCCCTTTCGAAGAAATTCTTTCACTACAACAAAGACAGGATGTGCATACATCCAGTAAATGTGTTTTACTGCCTAACTTGTTTTGTTTTTGTTTGGGCATTGTAGAGATTCTAAAGACCAAAACTTTTTATTTTTTACTTGAAAAATGACACAAATTATAGTTTTGCAAAAAAACGAAAGGTTTCATTTATTCCTACTGACGCTTAGCGAGATCAATGTACAGACATCGAAGAATGAGCTAAATAATTATGATAGAATTTGATGATTCATATCAGTATTTTTTGGGGAGCTAAAATGGTATAATTGATAATTTTCAATTTTTGAGGATTTTTGACATGGATCAACTGTAACATCAATAACTCATTACCGTTATCAGCTGCAGACTTCCAACTTACACCAAACATTATATAATTATACAGGTTTCTGATTTGCGTTTGCTAAGGTACATATTGTTAAATAATACGTCAACCACAATGTTTTCCAAAACGCCTTTTTTTCTAATTTTTAGTCAAACTTGCCCTCATTTTAGTTGTTACAAAATTTCATCACAATCCCAAAACGGAAGGTTAACATTCCAAAATACTTTTAGATTCATTCGTAAATAAAGGTCTTTACTCGGTATGAAAATGGATCAAATTCGATACAATCTGCATTCATAACGTTAACAAATATGCCCAGATCGGAAATACAGCTTTTTTCAAACACGTGTGTTTAGACATATGCTACTTGAAAAACACTAATATCTCTAAACATTTCTAATGAATCTCTTAGATTTTTCACAGGCTTATTGCAGATGGAACGACAAATTTGTGTATTTTTTTTAAAGCCATTTACCACTTTGTAGAAAGATATACATTGCAAGACGTTTTAGTCCTATAATCTGTCTAGTGAAATTAGAGTTTGTCCTTTTAATGTGGATATCTCCTTACCATTAAAACCTAAAAATGTTTCGTTTGGCAGAACTTTTCTACTCCAAACGGGCTTCTATGCGTCTAAACAACAACTCTCTCAGTTAAAGGATACCAATTGTAGCTTGGTTTAAAAAAATGGAAAAAAATCAAGAGTTGAGTCAAACCTGCCCTCATTTCGGACTTTTTCAGTTGCTGTAACTCGCGGCAAAATGATGGTTAGTTTGCCAAAGACCGCTTAGATTTGTCAACTTGTCTAGATGTGTCTGCCGTAAATGCTTTGTCCCCGTAGAGCAAAACACCGAGGCGTAATAACCAAAAATCACCCTGATCAACTTTGCCCTCATATGCAAATTTTTTTGGTGTTCAAACTTTAAAAAATCATATAAAATTGTGATTGCTGCGGAATCAGCTGAAATCTTGTGAGAATGATTTTCTACTAGCCATGCTGACTGTTGAATTTTTTCAAGTCTTAACCATGTAACGATAACAAAATGGAAACTTTGTCAAACCTTGATACAGTACCTGGTGAATTTTTTTTTTGTCAAATGGATACGGCCTAGTGTAGTTCTACATACCTTCACGGCATTTGCGTTCAAATTTACCATAGCTCTCCAACTTTTGTGGAGTTAAGCCATGGTTATCCCTACATCATTAGAGAATCTTACTACACCGCTGGCCTCAAACTAACTCCTATTTTGGACGATATTTAGTGGGATAACCTCAGTAGTCAACCTTGCCCTCTAACCAGAAATTCACAATTCAACTGAAAGGCATGATAGTCACTTTTTTACATTCCGTTTGGCTAAAATTATGCACGCATGCACAAACATGTTGCCTGGTAATTCACAAAGCATTCTGTCAAAACTGCGAAGTGTGTAGCCGAATTGAAATAGTCCATGGTGGGGTGAGGGCAAAGTTGACTGTGGAGGATGCTAATTGGGGGTAGCAGTTTATATAGTTAAATTTAGGCCTAAGCAACCCGAGAAACTAGCTGGTGCAGTGGTACGGTAGGCTATGTAAGCCTAAGCCCAGCTGAGATCACAGGTTCAATCCTGAGTGGGGATTTTAGATTTTCTTTTTTACACTTAAAAATTTATTGAAAATAAAATTCTAAGTGTCGACATTACGTTATATAATTCTCAATAAGTGTCCGAGGTGGTCCAGACCGTTGTTGTCTAAGGTTCTTGGGGTTCCTACGCCCGCCCTGCCAAAGCCGGTGGACGAGGTTGGTTGCCATGACGGTAGGGAGTTGGGACGATAATCCAAGATAACAGCTAAACGTTTACACGTTCGCTTGCCCAAAGATACACCTGCAAAACTGTTGTAAAGGAGGGTGGGAATTCTCAGGTCTCGTCTCATCGAGTTCAACTTAACAGACAGAAGCTTTTTCAAAACCTACTAACATTGTAATAAACACAACGAACAAAATAACCGCTCCTAAAGGAGTTCTTGATGACAACGATAAAAATAACGGCCGAGTATCATGACATAAGATTCCATAAGATAAAGATTAAAGTCAGTTAGTTGCTTTAAAGCTACCGGCGATAAGCATTACGACCAACAAACTCATTAGCCATGTCAAGACCTGCAAAGTTTGTCTGTTCTCTGCTTATGAGTGTTAAGTATGGTCAGGTTTTTGAACCTCCTAGCCTCTTACTTCATTGACTTCATTGTGGAACGGAGCCAGGTTTTTAATCTAAGAGCAGCGGCCGAAAAAGATCCTTCATCAGTTGCGCTGGTTGCCGTTTACCAGAAGAAGCTTGCAGACCGTAATGATTGTAATTTAGCGTAGGTAGATAATGCTGAACTTCAGCCAGTTGCTGGCTTCCACTCTGGTCACGCTTATAAGATCCCCGAAATTTTTGAACGTCAGTCACGGTCTAAAATGGGCTGAAAATGCATCAAAAATTGGTAATCGTATGGCAAATGACACAATGTATTTAATGGGTACACTGTGGGTTTTAAACTCATTTGTAACACTGCCACTGATATCTTAATAACCTAACATCCGTGCATTGCAGGCTAACAGAAGCCTTTTCAATACTTTTAAGTACTTTTTAAGTAGTAGTTACTTAAAAGTAACTTTACAGATCTGAGCCTTTTCTAAACATTGTAACAAACACAACGAACAAATTAACCGCGCCAGTAGGTCCTGAAGGATCGAACTATTCATGGATACTCTGGGTGCCAGAGGTTTTTCTTGCGCGGTTTCCGGTGTCGGTGTCGGTTTCCGGCTTCGCCACTCGTTGATCGGCCTTCGGCAGCTCGCCGCGAGAATACTTCTGGTACCCAGGGTAAACTATTGATGACAACGACAAAAATAACGGCTGAGGCCGTTTTATATGGTCTCGGGTACCCGAGACACCCCCCCCCCCCCCGAGTTACCCTGGCCGCTCACTTTTCACTTATTTCTTTGAAAAATTCAACCAACCGTTTACATGAGAATCGTGAGTCGTCTCGGGGGGCTCGACAACTCGGTTGGGCGAGTTGTCTCGCCTCGGCAGGTCCCTGGCAGGTAGGACAACTTTTTCAGCAAAGCTCACAGTGATCGAATGAATGAAACAAAGTCAAAAGAACAGGTATACGATAGCTGTATTTAGATTTGAATATTTACGCAGCGTTGCGAATATTGAAGTAGGGTCAACTTTGACTCGGTCAGCAGGGACCCGCAGGGACAACATTTCTCAGAGGGTCTCAATGGGGGTGTAGCAAACACGGTACACGGTTAAAAATTTCGCGATTTCACGGTGCACGCTTAATTTTTCTTCGGTACGGTTAACTAAGATTAGCATACACGTATTACTATTCAAAAATGCACAACAACAACAAATATTGTCCCCCTTTCTAAAGAGTGGCATTGATAATCGGGGGCACTGACGATACTGACCCCTGAAATAATGAAAAAGCAAATCTAGTCAGTCTAATCAGGTTCCAGGCACATAAAAGTAGTAGAAATGCAATTTTTATAAAAAAAAAAAACGTCTCCTGCAATGCATGTTGAAGGCCCCGAGAAAAACAGCCAAGGAAAACAATAAAAACATTAGTGTATTTTGGCAAAGTGGTGCTAAACAGTAAAAACGAATGTCAGAATTAATTAATTAATTCCCAATTCTTTCGCCGTTTTACAATTCCTCCGGACCCGCTGGATGCTCAGATCCCTCGTCCAGGGCCTTACCTGTTTCACAGCGTCGGTATGCAGAATCAATTCCAATTCTACGATCACGATTATGATGCCGGCTAAAATAAAGTATTTGTTTTGTAAATACCATGTTTTGCTATTTATTATTTGGCAGTGTTTTCGCCTCATATTCTGCGTACATCTTCTACATTACACATGACACCATCTACACTACCGATATAAAGCAAAAACAAAAAACACTGCAACAAATGCAAAATACTTTCTGCGATCCATTTTCAATTCAAGTCGTACAAGACCGTACAATTCTCATGTCGCATCACGTTTCCTCTATCTGTCAGCACCTCAGACGATTGAGTAAAACATTTTCTTGCTCGAATTCTAATGTGAAGACTTTAGTAAAAGAAAATTGCTTTGCAAAATTTTACTTGAAATTTTACTAAGCAAAACTTGATTCTAGTGTGAAGCCACGCATTATTAGAGTCAAAATATTGGCGCTACAGTAAAGGTTTGAAAAGCAGCACCCCGCGAAGCCATCTAGTAACACTAAAGTTTTATATCGAATACATATTGATTTAGCTTTTCACTTACCGTTCAATTCACTTTCACCAGTAAGTAATGATGGTAGTTCAAGTTTGTATTGCGGCAGGGTAGATATGTCAAAGTTCTCAACTTTTCCATCGCACTTGCTTATACGGTACTTATCCTTGAGGCCCAAAAAATCAGAAAGATGCTTTTCGAAAGCATTTAACGACTCCTTGTGCTCGTCGCTTAACAGAATTCTGGACTTATATCTTTCGATTGGCTTTTCTTGCCCTTGACTAAAAACACTTATAAAAAGAAACATAGAATGCACGATCACTGCAACAAACCGATGAGAATGGCCGGATCTGGTTTCCAGACCTAGATCAGTATTAATACTTGAAGTGAAGCAAAAAACGGCAAACTGATCCTTACGGCAGGAAGACAGAAGCAGAAGCAGAAGCAAATAAAATAAAATAAAAGTGGAATATAATAGTGCCCAATATTTCGCTTTGCAAAACAAAGCTTCTTCAGGGGCTAGCACTATAAATGATTACAACTGTAAAACCGTTATACAAGTGGTTTTGAAAAAACTAAAGAATAACAAAAACAATGAATATGATTGGCGAAGGGTTTGACGGGTGATAAACTAAACTGACTAGTGATGAGAAAGTTAATGAAGTTCGTCGCGTCTGTTGATTCCAAGTGGTTCTAACGTCTTTGCTTTGTCTATGAGAAATGCTTCACGCGCTTTTCGCGAAAAGCGCGTGAAGCATTTCTCATAGACAAAGCAAAGACGTTAGAACCACTTGGAATCAACAGACGCGACGAACTTCATTAACTTTCTCATCACTAGTCAGTTTAGTTTATCACCCGTCAAACCCTTCGCCAATCATATTCATTGTTTTTGTTATTCTTTAGTTTTTTCAAAACCACTTGTATAACGGTTTTACAGTTGTAATCATTTATAGTGCTAGCCCCTGAAGAAGCTTTGTTTTGCAAAGCGAAATATTGGGCACTATTATATTCCACTTTTATTTTATTTTATTTGCTTCTGCTTCTGCTTCTGTCTTCCTGCCGTAAGGATCAGTTTGCCGTTTTTTGCTTCACTAAAAACACTTACAATGGCTTTAATCACACTCATCGTCAAGACTTTCGACCGGGACGATCAGACAGACTCTAAAATCCACCAGCCATGTGCTTATCTTGAAAAATGACGTCATATACAATGTGCATTGTTATTTCGTGTTCTTTGGGATGCCTGTGGTGATTTTGTCTATATATCGAATAACTGTTTTTTCTGTCTGAGAAACAAACTAAAAATACCAAATAGACCACATACATAAAATAATTGTTCAGAGCTTAGGATAAGCTACAAACAACACGGTTATCTGAACAAAAATAATTCACGACACACGGTTAATTTTTTCCCTTTTTCACGACACACGGTTAATTTTTTGGATGTTTCACGCCACACGCTTAACCCCATTGAGACCCTCTTCTCATCTAAACGCTCGGCAAAGTTGTCTCGGGGGGGGGGGGGGGGGGAGGGTTGTCTCGGGTACCCGAGACCATATAAAGAGGCCCTGAGTATCGTGATATACAGTAAAAACCCGCCTGTAAGAACCTGGTTGTTTAAGAACCTGCTGGCAGAATTTTTCCATTTTAGTACCCAAAAATACTGAAGAACCTGTTTAGCTAAGCAAGATCAAGCAGGTTCTTATATGTGGGTGACAGTTAAATTATGATAAACATTTTAACCAAAAGAATAAAAGTATTAATTCCTACAACAACTCCCACACAACTCTTCTTGTAGAGATAACACTACATACACATTCTGTAATCAGTTTTGTTAGGCTTTATATCACAATACAGTTGTGAATAAATACTGTATATTTAAGGACCATGCATACCCAAGTTAGTTTATTTATTTTTCTGGTAATCTGCAATTATATCTCCTTCATAAAAAATTAAGAACCTAATTAAGAACCTACTTAGTCTAAATTGACAATAACTACCGCAAAATACAAGAACCTATTTTGCCAGACTTCAAAAAATGTAGGTTCTTAATACACGCGGATGATCATTCACTGCACGGCAACCAACAAACTCATAGGCCAAGAAGGCAAAAATTGTCTGTTCTCTGTTTTCAATCTTCGAGCAGCGGAAAACGATCGTTCGTCAGCTGCGCTGAAACAAAAATTGGAAATGGGGTTTTTCAGTATTATAAAATCACCAGACTTTCAGTGCACCACGCATTGAAAATTCTCTTCCGGTAACTTTCAACTTCTCCGCCCCATTGTCATCCGGGAGTGCATATTTTGGCACGTGACATGTTCCAATATGGCCGCAGACTTCTGCTATTTTGCGGAGGAAATTGGTGAAATTGTGCACAATTTGGTTAACTAAAACTTTTAATTTAATCGACTAGCTAACTCTATGGTAAAAAAATGTCATGTTATTTGCCATGACCTCTTTTTACCCCTGTCAGTCAAGTTCACTTTGCAGTGAAAGCGAAAACCACGAGTATCCACAATCTTGAAATCGAGTCGCTGAAAAGGAAATCGATCGCAAAGTGGATAAAAACTTAACCTCATTGCGAAAAATCGACTTGTTAAAGGTGAGAACTTCTTGAATTTGTTATTGTTAATGTCTTTGGTGTTTCTTTTTGCTAACTTCTGCGTTTCAATTTGTAACTTGTTTCTAGTTTTTTCTTGAGTTAACCTCCGAGATTGCATATGATTAAGCATAAGTATTAATTCCAATTCCATTTCACAGTATTGGATTTCTTTTCTTTACGTTAATTTAACTAGTCGGGGAGAAATTGTAAATATGTGTGTTTTGCTGCTATTTTTGAACAAAACCTCGCAGCACTGTATAAGCTTTTATATATTGGCATTAAGAAGAAGTTGCTGCTTTTAAAAGTCAATGAATAAGTTTATACAGATAAAATGTGATTTGAAAACCAAAAGTGTGATTTGTCTGTAGAGTGTGATTGTACTTGTGAAAAATAATCTACATGCTGTATCTACCTCAAGGATGTCTTGCAAAGGGAAGACTAATCTATTTCAAGGGGAATAATTTATATACAGTGTAATATATACACCTTATTTGGTAACCCCTTATTTGATGGTTTGACAGACAATATTATGTACTTATTGACTAAGTGGGAGGGCCGGATGGGAAAACATTTGGCTTGAGGTCATGGCGTACGGACCGAGCGCAGCGTATGGACCAAGCACAGCAAGGTCCGTGCGCCATGACCGAGAGCCAAATATTTTCCCATCCGGCCCGACCTAACTTTGTTAATAAGTATTTTATCATATGACCAATTTGGAGACAAAATAACTTGAAATCTTAATGCGCGAGGCCGTCCGCTTTTGTAGTAGGGCCGTCTGCTTTTTTTTTGTTCAAAATGTAAGAATCCTTAAAGTTGGTGACAAATTTTTCTTGCTTTGCTGTTATTTTTGTTTGCAACTTTGGGTGTTGAGAGGGGAATATGTCAGGGGAATATGTCGGGGGAATATGTCAGGGGAATATGTTCCATTGTTTTGCTATTGTTTCAGCCCCGCACTCCCCTGTAACAATCAAAAGCCGCCACCAGCTTTTCAGACAGTTGATAATTAGCGGGGATTACTTAAGTTAATCCCCTACGAGAACAAAGGAAACCAAGCCATGTGGAATATAAGCATAGATATTTTACAAGTTGTGTAGTATTTTTCTGAGCCCCATAGGGGTGAGAAAAATGTGAACAATTTTCCAATTGTTAACTTCTCAATATAGCCATAATTTTTCGCCCAGTATTTCACTCTAGTCCTGAGCGTCCACTTACAATTTAACCTTGCTCTGTTCCTAACCTGTCAAACTGGTGTGCTACAGTGTAATACGCTCGCATATTTTGCGCCTTATAATAATCGCGTTTGAAGAACGCAATCCTAATTTCGTGTTGGTTGTCCTGTGGTTTATGTGCAGTAAAATTTGAGATTTTTTGGTAGACAGTCTTCCAAATGGCCGCCCCTATTGTTTTTTTTTTCAGGGGCTCATTTTCGCCGGAAATTCCTTCGAACGCGTCTCCATAATCTGTGATTACTGCTAGTAAATAATAGTAGACTAATATTGTTCAAGCAATGAAAATTTTAAGAGTGTTTAAGAGTATTTAAGTATGAAACATTAGTAAACTAATAAAAAATATTCCGGAAAGCTTTTATTATAAAACAATTTATTTTATCTTAATAGTTGCAATGGATTCCTACATCTGTAGGCATTTTTTCATGAGGCTCTGTTAACCTCAAACATGAATTCAGTGTTCCAGTTAACTTTTTTCAAAGGCAGGGAGTCTATGAATAATTTTAACGGGTCAACAGGTTGTGGGTCCCTCTAAATCTTCTCAAGTTAGCCATTTGATTTGTCAGGTCAGGAAGCCAGCCTTGTCGGGTTTTGACCCGAGACCCTCTCTTATCTGGAACACTGTGAATTGTCACATAAGCCATGCTGAGATTTTCAGCACATGAATCGAAAATCCAAATGAGACTGATAAAATCTCAAGAAACTGGGAGGTGGAAGATACGCAACTGATTACATAGTATTGAACATTTGTATTTTGCATTTGTTGTTGAGGATGCCTTTTAATCTAATACAGTGAAATCCCACATAAAAGAACCTACAATTTTCCAGGTCAAGCAACAGATAAATTTAAAGCCAGTAATAACTGGTTCTTATATAAATGGGTGTCGTAATGGCAAATTTCAGGGTGTAGGTTCTTAAAGGGACACTGTCCTGCCAGAAATAACGTGTTTTTCATGAACTGTAATCCACTTCAATCCTTGCAATCCTGCACTTTATCTCCAAACTACTGCTTTTGTTTTGCTCTATAGAATCTTTTTATCCAACTAAGTTGTATATTTGGTGGTATTTGGCGATATAACGTGGAAATGGAAGCTCAGCGAAATTTTGCTATTTTAGTGGGACACTGTCCCTTTAATCCGCTAGGTTCTTATACATGGGACTTAACTGTATTGATTTCTTTCTTTAGTCCTTATAGAATCCAGATGGTCTTCCTCCTCCCTTTTCAATTCAATTCAAAAAGTTATTAAGCTAACCCAGACGTTGCTTTTCAGGGTGCCTTTTCCAAGTCTTTGGTCTTTGTTGTAACCAATGATTGTGGCTGGTCATCTTTGGAAAAACAAGTACTAGTATCCTAGTATATTGTAGACTGAGTTTGAAATAACTTGAAAATAGGTGTTAAACATTATATTTGCCACATTTCAGATATGAACCGAACTTTACTTGTTGAAGAGGGAGATGAGGGCAATAACAGACAGGATAAGAAGAAGAAAGACAAAGAAAAGTTAACAGATACAGCAGGTGTGAACAACTGTCCTTCAAATCATATTTAAACTTTCAATTTCCATTTACCTGGTTAATTCTTCAAAAGTTGACCTTCTTTTAAAATAGCTTGTGGGATGATTGAGCGTTCATTTACATTGAACAGGTTTTATAGTTTTTAAGTAATGATACGCATGAGAAGGATAGTGCTGAACGGCAATGCACGATGGAATGTCAACTATTTTCATTGTTACAACTAGTGATCTCATTGGCCTAGACTCAAAAACTGCTAAAAAGTTAAGGTTCAAGGTGCATAGAGTCTAAATTTTTTAAGGTTTCAGGTATTTTGAGACCCAATCTCACAACATGCAATTTTTAAAAGATATTGTATTTGGGGAACTTCATCAAAGAAACAAAATTATTAGCTATTGTCTTCTGCTATTCTGATTGGTTAAGCACGAGCATTTCCTAAAATATATTTGACGCAAATGGATTTTCTGTATTTTTATAATAAAATATAATTATGAACCATCAGCCCCTCCTCTATTCTTAAAATCAAAGATATTCTATGTGGGAAAGAGCCATTGCCGCAGAACAATGAAGTTTACTATAGTTCTTATGTGAAGCATTACTTAAATTGACAGTAACAGTTGTTATAACTCCTGGTTATCAGTTTGCAAAGTTTTGTTCAGTTCAAATGTACAAGCATGGTACCATTTCCAGGATAAAATATTGCAGACACGGATAAATCACATGTAATGAAATGAATGTTACAGTGTGACACACCTTGCTGTGTGCACCATCAAACTTTTTTACAAGTTTGCATGATGTCCTCAGCTAATTCCTGATAATCATTTTCATGACTGTGGATATGTGTGAAGCAATAAATGCATGAACTCTTCGTATTTTTTAACTAACTTTGTAAAATTCATTAATAATAATAATAATAATAATAATAATAATAATAATAATAATTTCTAACAAATAGAAATGAGCCATTCCAATCACATGATTACCCTGTATAGGCTGATCATCATCATCATGTCGAGCGCACTCGGATTCCAGAAATGACCTTCCTCCAACCATTGGTGTCCTTCATCACTTCGGGGAGCGCCTCTCTCGTTAGGCCTGAATCTTCCTCTAGCAGGTCAATATAGGTCTTGGCTGGACGTCCCCTAGATCTCTTACCATGTGATGGCTCCCAGAATAACAGTTGGGAAACTACCTCTTTCTTACTCCTCCTCTGATACACTCTTGAAACAACTCACGAGCTTGAGTGGTTGTATCTAATTTACATGTGAATGTGAATTTCACAAGTTGTTTACTACATTCGCGTCCATGTTGTATCGGCACTATACATTCACTTACCTTCAGCTCGTGATTGTGTAGGCCGATACAACACTCCCGCTCATGTAGTAAACATTACTTACACTCAGGACTGTGATAAACATGAAATGACAAGGTTACATTCTGTCATGCTCAGCTTTGCAAGGAGGTGTGCCCATGAATTGAATCATTAAATTTTCACTCTGATTGGCTAACTTGTAAAAAAGTCTGTTGGGTGCTCATGGTAAGGCATGGCGCACTGGGGCAATACAAAGAGGTCATGCATGAGGAATAGACAAAGATAAAAGCAAGATCAGAGATACAAGCTAAAATGGAATGACAAAGGAAAATTATATCTGTTACCAACTACAGTGGAACCTGGTTAATACGGACACTGAACGGACATGCCAAACTGTCCGTATTAAGCGGGCTCCCCCCAAAAAATGTCAGGGATACATGTTTTATTGCCACAAAGACTTTTATCATACAAGTTAAAGCAACAAAACGGTGACAGTTTAATGTCTAAATAACCGTAAGTCCAAACTGAAGAAATTCTACGCTCATTCAAATACATGTACACGGTGGTCAAACATAACAACATTATCATTTACATGTATAATCAGTTGTCAGTGATGTTGGTCTGTACTCCCATGTTTAGTTTTCAGTTCAGCCAGACGGACTGAACATAAATTAGACAAAACCTTTGAAAGACTGTTGGCCGCTTCTGTTAGGAAATTTTTAAAAGGCCGAAAAAAAGTGAAATTTTTGTACCAGGACACCAGTGAGCAGAGATCTTTAAGATTTATAAGTGTCAAACACTGGAAGAAAGACAAGACAGATGTCAAACATGCCCCCTTATAATATGCTACAGTACTGTATTACACGTAGTAAAATCGCATTGAGCTGTAGAATGCTTTTATCTTCTAACAGGGTACATTTAACACATAATTGTAACAAATCAAATTATACAGTCATACAGTGCACAGATGACCAGTGTCCGTATTATGCAAGGTTTACTTTATATGAGAGCATGTCATTCGGGTTACAGAAAAGTGTCCATTGATTGTCTGTGTTAACCAGTGTCCATATTAAGCGGGCTATATTTAAGAGAAAACATTATGAGTGTTTCCTCGGGACATACAAAACTGTCCATAATAAGCAGGTGTCTGTAAGGAAGGGTTCCACTGTATTTTCTTGTTGTACTTATAGATGGATAACAATAATTATAATAATTATTATTATTGTAACCCAACAACACAATATTGCAGGGTTGTTCCTAACAGCCGGCAGCCGGCAGAATTAACCGGCTACTTTGGTCGTTTGTGCCGGCTACTTTTGTGATAAATATATTTTTTTAAAGACAAATTATTTGTTTCTTTACTGGTGCTATCCGGCTACTTAGAAATTTTGCCAGCTACTTGAAAAGTTGTGGACAACCCTGTATTGTTCAGTTTCAATTATTGACACTTGATCTGAAAGGGGGTGTAAATGCTAAATGTGTGTGATTTGAGGGACAACTCAAATCTATAGAATACCCTGATTATAAAATAATTGTTAATTTGCAGTTGCACTGGTAGTCTTATGATTGTATAGAATAAATTTATTGTTGTTGTGGATTTCATCAGAGAAAAAGAAGAAAATGGCATTTAAAAAGGCTGATGGGAAGAAAGAATTTCACCATTCCAATTCATTGACAAGCTCTTCAAAAGTACAGCCCGCAGACGACATGGCAGATATGGCTGCTGTGAACCCCAATGCTGAAGGCGTAACATCCCCAGTAGAATCTCCTGTGGGTACCCTCCCTGTGGCTCATCCTGGATCAAAGAGTTACCAAGGAAACATTGTTATCCCGCCTCCACAAAGACCAATCACAGTGCAACAAATTCCACCCCAAAACCTGCAGCAAAGAGGAAACTGGCCACAACAACAGTATCAAATGCCTGTCTATGTTATACCAAATCAACAGCCACAAGTTCAGCTGCATTGCCAAGCACCATCTGCCCACTTTATGCCGACACCCTTCCAAACCCTAGGCCAGCCTCCTCAGCAGATGCAAGGGCAGTTTGTTGCCCAGCCTTATCAGCAAGGGCATGTTCCTATGCCACAGTACCCCCAAGCTGGTGGTGTTCCTGTGTATGGTCATCAGGTGGTTGCAGGGTCCCACCACCCTCATGTACTGACTAGAGCTCAGTCCTTACCATCACCTCCACATGCAGGTAATTAATTCAAGCAACTGTACCCTCCTCCTTCTCTCCCCAGGGTCAATTTTGGGTCTGTGGAGCCAGTCAAATGAATACTATAAAAAATAAAATTTTGTGTTTTTTTGTTGTTTCAATCTTGAGCACTTGCATGTAAGAAGTTAAACACCTGTGAGTGGCCTGTGAAGGGCCACTGCTCTTGACCATTTTTCATGTCGTCTTTTTTAATAACAAAAACTGTCTTTGACATGACCAACTTATGCAGGTGGAAGAAAGCGAGCTCATATAAGGGCAATCCCATGAATTGGGCCAGAAATACACTCATTAAACCTAGTAAATTTGACTGGCAAGGTAGACGCAAGAGACAGTCATTAATTTGCATACATGTTGAAGATCGTAAAGGTTGTTTTGCTCTCTTATCAGTTGATCAGGTACATACCTCCGGTGAGCCAAGCTGGGCAGCACATCCACCACCTAGCCCACCACCTGTCAACAGTGGAGAATCATCCTGGGCAAATAAGCCAACAGTTGAATCCAGAGAAGAAAGTGAGTGTTCAAAATTAGTAATAGAGCGTTTTCACATGACGTCATAAAAATTCAAAAATCTAAAGTATACATCCTACAAAGCTGTTTCTAACATGGTATATGGATACCGGTGTTATAATCTTTCACAAAAAGTTTCAGGTTTTAACAATGTTTTGCTTCCGATTTATAAAGGTTTAAAATGTGTCACGCAATCCGTCACACTATTTCAAATAAGCCGTGAAAATCAACAAAATTGAACCAGTTGAAAGTTATTTTTGAATTATAGATGCTTATGAGCCCATTTAATAGCACTTATAGTGAATACAATATTTTGTGATGAGATTTTTGGTGCAATTAAGGCTTTGAATTTTTGGCCGCCATGTTGGTGTACTAAAGTGGTACACCAAGATGGCCGCTCCATACATTTCTTACTAAAAATGTCTAACACTCGCTCGCCTATAACTCTTGAACTAAATGCTCTTGCGCTTCAAAATTTGGCCCAGATATGTAGTTTTACACTTTCTACAATTCCATAAACATTTTGGAATCGAAAACGGCTTCTGAATTTTGATGTGACGTCAGTGAAAACGCTCTATAGTAGTAGTGATAGTAATAGTAAATTTTATTTCCTCGTCCCGATCAGGGCTTTTCAGTGATGGTTTCTTGTATTTAACAATAAAAGTAGTGTTCTTGTGAAGGTCTACACAGGGCTCACACTACACCTTGAATTCCTGGAATTTGAACACTTTCTTCCAGGGTCCTGGAAAACTCCTTGAAAATTCCCTATTCTCTACCTACTCCTGGAAAAACCTCTGGAATTTTTAGACATGCATGTATTCTCAAAGGTGAAATTTTTTCCACACACACTGAGCAAGTCACATACTAGTCTAAAAGCTAAATTTTACATCATTTAAGAATTTTTCTTTTTGTACCTTGGAAAACTCCTAGAATTTTGTGCATTTATTTGCTTCTTCATTTGACCACTTGCATTTACTTGCAATGACTCGCATTGACTTCAATTAATTGGCTCAAATTTGCAAGCATTTTGTCAAAGTTTTTTATTGTGCAGCTACCCCATTCAAGGTGATGTTCCTCACTGCATTGTTTTCTTTGGTTTGAGCTTGTGCTAGCTACTTGAAATGGATTTTTTGCAACTTGTGATGAACTTGCGCGTACTTGTGAGACTGTTTGGCCACCTAGTATAAGTCTGTACGCAAGATAGCATTTTCAAAACTTGTATTGACTTATGTCTTTATTTGGCCAGTGCTTTACACTGCAGTTATTCCCATTCACTCCCAAGAGTCAATTATCATGGTGACATGAAATATTCTAACTTTTGTGTCTGTTAATGAAATGCTATGGTGTGACCATTCAATTGAAACCTCTTCAGCAGTACTTTTGCATGATACTGCTTGTTTTTCAATATTTTACAAAATGAAATTTGGGATTTTCTTCAGTTTTGATTTTTGGCACTCTTGGGAGTTTAAGCATTAAAATCTGTTGTTAGGAACATGGAGAGAAGGTGAAGACCCAGCAAATGACAATAGTGGAGTCAGTAATTCCCAGTGGACAGCCTTCTCACCAGCAGAGTCACCAGCTACAGAGGCACCACCAAATAAAACATGGGATAATGAGCTTGACGAGGAGCACAGCTCTAGTGACGAAGATGTGGACCGCAGTAGTTCACCAGAGCTTGCAGGCGAAGAGGGCGAAGTGTTACTTAGGTCTGTAGGAATATTCCTAGTTGCTTCATGTCATGAAACAGGAAATTGCAGTAGTCTAGCAGGCAGGGCATTGGGCTTACTAACGAGTAAAGGGTTTTTTTAGACGCTATGATGCTGTTTTGGTGCGGAAATGAAACACGAAAATTTGGTTTATTGGCCACTGTAAAGAGATTCAGATAAAGGGTTAGTGTTCAAACCATCAGCATATTAATCTTTTTACAGTGTCCAATTTACCTTATCCACTGAACAAAATTTTAACAACAACAACAACATACTTTATTGGCATTCCCATATAACATTAATGGTATTGCAATAACAATGATGAATATAATACAGCTGTAGTTACTAATTACGGATTAACAAATCATCACGCCTCAAGGATGCTTCATATATAAAATGGCTCATTTTTTTACAAATCACGGGATCTATGATACAATAAGGTCTTTGTCTGTTAAATTCTTAAAACTTGCACAATATTTCCTAATATCATAAAATAAGTCGTTCCGTAAATCAACATATGAGACGCAGTTGAAGAGGAAATGACACTCGTCTTCTACATTTTTTGTATGGCATTTTTTGTTGTGTTTAATTGTAAGGGACCATTTGAACTGTTGCCTAAAACCCGTTTACCTTTGCCTCTTAGGCTTCTTGGTGCATAAAAATATCTTTTCAGTGAGCATTTATGATTACTTTTGGTTTAGGGCTCCATCACTAGCAAGCTTTGCTGAGAGTATAAGCAGTATTGAGGAGGAATCTGAAGATAACTTGTGGCGCATCTTGCCTGAGCAGAGAGAATATTACACAAAGCAGTTCAGAAGACTGCAACCTATAGAGGGTGGAGTAGTAAAAGGTACTAATACAAATAACTAGTATACACCTTCAAAATGGCAACCAATTTATTATTCTTTTATATGCGTGTTAATTAGCCCTCTTTGATTCATTTTTGCATGAAAATTCTTTTGTATTTTGCACATGCTGACAAGGCAAAGAGGGTTAATTAACATGCATATAAAAGAATTAGTAAAATGGCCACTATTTTGGTCTAAGGTGTATGGACTGCTGTTGAATTTCTTTCAAGACTGGCCACCCTGGCTTAGGTCAGAATAGGTGTAAGTTATGCAGCCTACAGAATTCTAAGTGGCTTCATTTGATATATTGGAATTCAACTTGATAGCGAGGCCTAGAGGACACTATTGGCATTATTGGTAGTTGCTGTGAAACATATAATAAATAAATGTACTTGTAAGAAATAATAGTAAGAGTGTACTTTGTCAAACATATTTATTTATTTTGCAGGTCCCAGGGCAAGGGACTTTTTTATGAAGTCTAGCTTACCTGTAGAGGTGCTATCAAAAATATGGTAAGGCATCCAGTTCTGAAAACTTGTTCATTGAGGTGCAGCATTGCATTCAGCGTAGTAAGCAGAAATTAAGTAAATTTTTAACAATGCAAAACCAAGAGGTACATGCAGGTTATGGACCCCATTTATCTTCAACAAGATTTTTTCATGGGGATAGAAGTTGTATCTGTTCAGTGATACTGAAGTCGCAGTTGAAGGGCTGGAGGCATAACCAAGCTATATTGGCTTTTTGGTTCATTTTTATGTTTTACTTAGATTTGGCTAATTTTTTTTTGCATGTGCCCTTCAATTTATTCAAAAAACATTGTCCCACATTAATTTTTTTTTGCTAGTTTTTTTTTATTTCTCAATCATTGTTTGAAGAAACAAAAGGTTTTACCTGTGTACATGTAGCCATGGCTTTAGATTTCAGCTTAAGAGGAGCATACAGAATAAGCAGCTTTCGATTGTAACTTAGTACAGTATTGATAGTCTTTGCTCCTGGAAAACAGTAAATGAGTGTTAAGATCTTTTCATGCTGCCACTCTAACATGCCAAGATCTTTTTTGATTTCTTTTAGGCATCTCTCGGACATTAATAAAGACAACGCTCTTAATTTGGATGAGTTCTGTATTGCAATGCACCTTGTGGTAGCTCTGCGGCATGGTTTTGAACTGCCGGCAATTCTACCGACAGTACTTTTACCAGAGGTGAAAGAGACGGCTGATTCAGGTAAAGACATTAGGGTCATATGCCAATTTACACACATACTGCATAAATCACCTAACTGTGGAATAGGCTTAAATCCTCATATTGCCGCCCCATCTACTAACAGTTTCACTGTTGCATCTACTTTCGTAGAATATATGAATTCCAAGAATTCTTGTTTCACATGTGAATAGTTTGTACATACGGTGACCTTTTGTTTGGGGCAGTGATCTATACAAAAATTTGGGCTGTTTGTACAGTTGGGTGATTTTGTAGTTCCTTACAGTTATGGCTCTAAGTCAGTCTCCTTCATTGATCCAGTTGCAAGCTCCGAAGTTACAATGATTATTATTGATAAAACAATGGTCTCGGAATAGAAGTGACAGCTACAAAATAATGATTCTGGTCTGAAAGAAATTGTTTTAAATTTGCCAGAACTAGATTAAATGAATCAACATTTTGAGCTTTTTTAGCTTGATTCTCCAACGATGACAAATGGATCATTTACACTAATCATGGCCAATCCAGAGAAGTTTGCTTTAATATGAGGAGGTTATAATATAAGTAGATGGTTGATTAGCAAGAACACTTACAGGCACTGAACAAATTCCTTGTGTAAAAAAAACCCCATAATTTAGTTTAAAATTGACGATTTGTAAGAAAGAAGCGACAAAATCAATGTTTGCAGATGCACATGGAGAGGCTCTCCTATGCGTGAAGAGTGGTGAAGAAAGTGTAATTATGTCTAGAACACTACCAAATCTACATGCATACTGCTCAGCTTTCATGGTTTCCATTTTTCAGTCCCTGTGCGACCACTTGAAATGCCACAAAGAACTGAGGAAGATGAAGAACATGAACCAAGGCCGAACGTTTCTTCTCCCGATGTAAGCTTTAAGTTGACATGTTCATTTGTTTTGAGTGTATTCTTGTTGTTCTACACTAGTTTAGAGAACATTATTTTCATATAGTTTCTCTTGAGACAGTTTGTAACATGATTCTTTTGCGTGTAAGGGTGAATTTCTAGATTGTCACTTAGTGCAGATTTGGAATAGACTGGTCGCCTCAAAGAGTTGAAAGGTTTAAAAAAAATTCATATACATGTACTAGTATCAAAAAAATACTCGTACAAAATGTAGTTCTTCTCATATGTTTACTTCATTTTTTAAAAAATTAAATTAAGCAGTTATGTAAAATGTATTCTATGTTTAGTATAGCTTCCTAAATTTTAGAATGTGATAGATGTCTTAATTAGCAATTTTAGATGATTTTTTTAAAATCACTTTGTAATTATGCACAATAAAGCTTGGTTCACACTAGTAACATAACAACATAAGAACATGGAATTAATGACATAAAGAAAAGATCAGCGTTTTCCTTATGTTGTCATCTTTATGTTCCTATTACATGTATTTCGTTATGTTGTGTTATTCATACCAGTGACATAAAACATCAAGACGAGTTGTGTTACATATTTGTGTGACCTCGCTGGCATTATGTTGTTATGTCACTCTGTTGCTAACTGTGAACCAGTCTAAAGCACATTTAAGTAAAGAGCTCAATGTGATCAGTTTCTATTTGTGTTTGTGAAGGTGTAACCTGTGTAAACTAAGAACCACAGAGTTACGAAAGTAGCAGCCCCTGTTACTTTCCAAATTAGCAGGCCTAAGGGGCCGTTACTTTTGGGTAGCCGTTACTTTTCAGCAGTTAAAACATGCGGGCCATTGAAAAAGAAAATGATGGTAAACACAACCACAGAATAAGCATAACGCACTTTAGTTCTCTTTCTCATTGATTCCTCGCATTATTTGGTATCCTTGTACAGTAAACACTATTCTGCACGTACCAAGACATCACTATGGTATTTTCAATTGGACCATTAGTTTCAGGTGGGCCCTTACTTTTGGGAATTACAAGAAAGGTTGGAAAATTAAAGTTGCTTTTGGGTAGCTGTTACTTTTGGAACTCTGTGGTATGTTAAGACTGTCTTATTATTGTGTAGTTCCAGAAAAAATCCATACCCACCCAATGGAAGGTCATTGGAAATTCCTAGGGGGAGGGGGGTCTTAAAAGCCAACATTTTAGAAGCAAAGTATGAAGCTAAACTGGAATTTCCTGGGGGGACGGGGGGGGGGGGGGTGCTAAACAAAAAGCCTTCTGTGGGGGGAGTATGGATATTTTCTGGAACTGCACATTGATTCAAGACCTTCTGTGAAATGGTTTGTTTCATGGACCATTGGTTTCACTCAACTGTTTGAAATAATATGCTCATCACATGATCAAATTTTTGTTATTTTTGTTGATCACAAGTTTACCACAATATCAGTTATGTCATGCAATGTTTTAAACTTGCGATTAATGAATTTCAACTCTCTATCACCTCAAATGCTCTCAGGTAATACCTTTTTCATGAAAAAAAGTTCTTCCTGTGCAAGTTACAGAAAGTTAACTTCAATAAATATGTTATCTGAAGGCATAATGGATGACTGTGAGTTCATTAATTCTATGCAAGTTCAGCATTAATGATCTTGTGGTTGGCTTGTGGGCAACAAAAATTTGATTATGTGATGAACCCTTTTCAAACCATAGAGTGAAACCAACAGTGCATGAAGCAGGCTGATTTTATAGGCAATTCAAAGAATGTCTGGGATAAAAAGTAGCTAGCGATTTTATATGAGTTGTGTTTGTAATTAACTGCGCTACATGTATAAGCACTGTATCCACTGTGTTGCACCTCTGTCTGTCTGCACAGCAATGGTTACGGTTTAGCGGCTCTCTTGGGCGCAAGGCTGTTCCACCACCTGGAAAGATAAGCAACTCTACTGTAAAGAGGAAAGCAGTAAGTTTTTTCACATAAATATTTGTGTTTAAATATTTTTATTATCAATGGATAATTTTGCTTCCCTTTAAATCTGGTTGTCTTGGGTTCAAACTCCCAGATGGGGTAAATCAATTTTTGGACAATATTTATGATCCATGATTGTATAATTGGTTAATTATTGAACGCTCATAATATTTACCAGTGTATCATTGGTCTGATGTCCTTGTATAAATAATTTAGGTCTGGACAGTGTGCTGTAAAACATACAAAAACTTAGGAATGCTCATCGTTTTCAAGATGGAAGATTGCAAAAACATCATTGATACACAGTGTACCCCATGCACTGAGGTCATTTGTAGCAAGCTTGGATGTATTTCAAACAGACAATACAGTACAATACAGTCATCCAGACATGAACTGCCTGCCTTAATTAAGGGTGCAGCATTGGTGAGCTTGTCACTTAAAGATGAAAAAAAAAAAAACAGAAATAAATTTATTGGTATATTGTTTTCATAGCATTCATTAGTTCAACCAGTGCCACAACTGAGTGACATCCAGGGCAATGAAGACCATGCTACCAGACAAAGATCGCTTTCTGATTCGTCTTCAGCGGAAGACACTGCTGATGGACAAGTGCACAGGGATACCATCCCTACCAGTCCTGTGAGACCTTTACACATTACCATGCCTTCATCTCCTACCCAGCAAACGGATGTGCAACAGGCAGGGCCTACCAGTCCTAGTCAAGCAGTAACGGCAGAAATAGAGATTGCTAGACCCAGAGCGACAGTCAAACCCAGCTTGCTTGATGTGCTTCCTGGTCAGCTTTTACCACCTCCATCTGGAAAACAAGCCCGCGATGGCTGGACACCTACCAACAAATATAATTATCAAGCCTCGCCTCCATCATCACCCGAGGATGACACACCCACGTCACCTCTCTCTCATGAGGGAAGGAAGACCCCCTCACCTCCTCCACCTCCTCCACCTCCAACACAGGAAGAAGAGGACGAGGAGCGTCCCAGAGAAGATTCTGGCAAAGGTGTTGTTTTTCGAGCAAACAGGAGAAGTGGAGAGAGACCGAGGTCAACTGGGGATGTAAAAAGTAGCAATCAAAGGGATCCCAGTTCTCCAGTAACTCCTGCAGATGATGAAAGTCAGAGCTCTGTGTCATCTGAAGGGAGAAAAGAACCCCCACCTCCTCCCCCTAGGAACAAGAAAGGTCACTCAAGGTCATCATCCTTGGATCTGAACAAGTTGTTCGCTGCAAAGGCCAAAGAGAATAGGGGTAAATTATTATTATAACAAAATGACCAAAAATTCACCTGGGGCTTTTGATGGAAATTTAGTTATTGATATTTTATTTGGGAATACAATGTGCATTTAAGAAATTACAATCTTTCATTAAAACTGTGAAAAAGTTTTTTTGTTTAAAGAAAGCCTTTCACTAGTCTAAAAAATTATTGGTACCTTAGTTAACCCCAAGTATTGTAACAATGTTGCTCTGTTAACAAGGTTGATCAAGAGTAAAAGGATTTTATTCAGGTCAAGAAAAAGTGGTTGTAATTATTATAATTTGTTGACTACATGAATGGAATGGCTATTATGTGGGGTTCCACTGTATTCCATTTTGGGAATGAGATTCTTATTTGTTATGTTTATGTTTATTTGTGAAGGTACACCACCATCATCCTCGTCAAGCCAGTCAAGCCAGGTTTGTAGATGCCATTGTTAAAATATTCTGTAAGTATGATGACCACCCCAAAGTAACGTCAAAAAATTGTGGCGGCTAATAAATCCTGAAAGTAACACCCCCCTCCCTCCCGAAAGAAGTGACCCCCTGAAAGTAGCAAGCAAAATGACATCAAGATGGCATGCCATACATCTGGTCAAAGCAGTAGTATGCTGAGGGTGTGTGGGTTCAAGGAGGTGGAGTATATGTAGATTCCTTGTTTCTATAAAATCAGGGTCAAGAAAGGAGTAAAACGTCAACAACTTGTGCCGACCACTGACAACACAGTCCAGACATGAAGAGCTTACCCATAAGTTTGTTGTGAGTTCTTATCCTTGCTCCGAGGGGTTTTTCTCTGGATTACCTGGTTTTTCCTCCCTCCTCAAAAACTAACATTTCTAAATTCCAATTCAACCTGAAATTCGAGGGCCACAGGTTTGTCAGTCACGTGATTGTTAAGTGGCACCCTTATTAAACAAAGTTGATTTAATTTCTTTTTATTTATTTATGTGGCAGCAACATGAAACTGGAACGACAAATTTCATCTCATTTTTTAACAACTGTTTTTATGTATTTTCGTCTTTTATTTTGGAAGAAGAGCTCAGTCACACCAACTTTATATAATTTTTGTTTGCTCCCCGAAAGTAACAACTCCCCGAAAGTAGCTATCCCCAAAAGCTGCTAATTTCAAAAGTATTGAGGCTCGTTACTTTCAGAATTTTACAGTATTTCATTCTGTAAATGCCACAGTTACACATAAGACATTCAAGCGATTGCATTGGTTTCGTTTGAATGGTCACACCATAGGATTTTATCCACAGACTCAAAAGTTAGAACTACAATACATGTCTCCATTATTGACTCTGGGAGTTAATGAAGCATGTGGGGCAGTACGCAGCTCTTACAAGGTCTTCTCTGATTTGCTGAGAAAACAATAGAACAAACAACACAACAATGGCTAATAATAGACCCTATAGAGCGTATGCACATGACGTCACGGCGGCCATATTGGTGTACCAAAACAATAGAACGGCGGCCATGTTGGTGTACCAAAACAATCCTGTGGGATTTGAACGCTTTTCTTATGTTAACACTTTCTTTTGTTCCAATAAATTTGCATAGCTGCTTGCCACGTGAGTGCATACGCTCTATACCTAAAAACAATAGAGCTGCATGATCTACAGGTCCAATGAAATTAGAGGTTGTAAATAGCTGCGTGGTATCTGAAGCATGTATTGATATGACTTGCCAGTGGTCCTTAAGTATTAACATGATCCATTGAATTCTACAGACTGGTGATAGTGTCCCTCCTGCGAAGAGCGAACCATCCACACCAAGAAATAGAAATGAAAATTCCAGTAGCAGCGAGGCAGTGAATACACATGACAAACTTCAGAAGCAGGAAGATTTTGCTGACTTCAGTAGATTTGAGAGTTTTGTGGAAGCACAAGAAACGGTTAATGGAGGTGAAGGGAAAAAGGATTCACCCCAACCCAAGCTGCATAGAAGGTCGTTTTCCCTGGATGACTCTCACGTAAGCTGATAGCCCTGTAACTGATATTAGGGAGCTTACAAAACAACAGCGGCGACGCCAAGGAAAATGTCAATTGAGAAAAGGATTTGCGCTATTTTAAACAACTTTGCAGTCGTTCCAATTTGTTCAGTTTGTAATAATGTGACTGGATTGTCCAGGAGCTGAATTTGAAGGGATGGCTTTCCAGTTCAAATGGAGAAAGAAGAATTAACCGTTGTGTGTTCACGTTCTCCACAAAACCTATAATTTGATTATTTGACGTTGTTGTTTTGCAGGAACGGCAAAGAAATGTACCAAAATGTAAAACGCATGTGCGGAGGCATTGCTTTCGCTCATTAAACCTATTGTTTTGTGCCGTTCTCGCTACCGTCGTCGTCGTGGTTTCGTAAGCTCCCTATCATCACTTGTAATGATGGTAAAATACTTCACTGTCAAATTTTACAGGATATTGATCGTTTTCGTCTGCATGAGCAGTTTGTTATTCTGGCGTAGAGAGCAGTTGCAGAGACATGATGTTGCAGAGAATGCCAAATGGAACAACTTGGCAAAATTTTGAAGCCTGACGATATTTAATAACCAAGTAATGGAGAAAAGAATATTCAGCAAATTAGAGAGAACTTTGCAGTATGCATCTCCCATTTTGGTGTACTACAATGTTCCAGATTAGAGAGGGATCTCAGGTCAAAAGCCTGACAAGGCTGGCTTCCTGACCTGACAAATCAAATGGCTAACTTAAGAAGATTTAGAAAGACCCACAACCTGTTGACCCCTTAAAATTATTCATTGACTCCCTGCCTTTGAAAGTTAACTGGGACACTGGTGTACTACTTTGGTACTCTAACATGGCGGCTGAATTTGCCTTTTTAAGAAATTCTTCAAATACAACTAAATTTTCTTTATTTATAATTATCATTTCTGTTCCGTTCAAAGATGCAAAATACCCCTGAATTGCATCCTCGCTTTAGAAACGTCTACAAACTGAAAGAAATACTATTGTTTTTGTTTCGCACATGGAGACGCTCAGCCTCACTGGCAAAAATTTTAAAAATATGGAAAATATAAAACTTGGCATGACAATGACTATTGCTGATATGAAGAAGCTGTTAAAAAAGGGCCGTGTAAAAAACGCTGTTTAGATCTTAGAATTTTGATGACGTCAGTGTAGAATGGCAAAAGTAGAAGGTAAGGTTTTGAACACTGTTTTTTTGTCCTATGTAGGAGGTTGCCTGGTCACAAAGCCCTCAGAAAACTCCCGCTGAAGGTGAGGATTTTTATTGGCTTTGACTCAATTTAATTTTTGTTGTATTTTTATTAAATAAGAACAAACAACTTTGTCAGGTATAAAATTGAACCCTTTTGTACCCGGACAAAAACTCTCGGAGCATTAGAACGAGAACCGACATCAAACTCAACCAACACATAGTATCGCTTCCAGGATTTAAGACTGTGTGCACAGTATTTCTGTGCATCAGTTGGTGAGTTGGCTTTGTTTGAGACACTCTTGACATTAGCATCACACATTCATGGCGTGCTTAAGTGGTAGATAAAATATGAGTGGCAGAACTTTATGGATATTTATATAATTCATTATTAATTCATAAGGAAAATACAAAAGAAATGAAAGTTTAATGAAGGCTTGTCAATCTTGAAACAGAACAACTATACTGTATTACTGATACCGAATACCAATAGGAATGCTAATAAGCTTCAGCTATACGTTATCACTGATACAGGATAGCTGTTCTGTATCAAGGTTTTTAACCATCATTAAATTTTAATTTCTTTTGTATTTTCCTCATGAATTATTAATGAATATTAGAATACCATTTATGCCTATTTGTGTATTCTTGCCTTTTGCACCTACAGTGAGGATATATTAGCGATTAACTCATGACATTTCTTTGTCAGCGGTGACGACCACACCTAGCAGACCATCCCATAATCAAGAAGCTTTACCAAGACCAGTTCCAAAGTTGGTAGGTTGAACTTTGTGCATAAACACCAGCATGCTTCTTTTTGGACAACCTATGTATTCTCACAGAAAGTGATGATGCTGCATTGCTGGAAATGACAGTCGGTCATCAAACACTGTCCGTCATCAAACACTGTCCGTCATCAGTCACTGTCCATCATCGGTCACTGCCCGTCATCAGTCACTGTCCATCATCGGTCACTGTCCGTCATCAGTCACTGTCCATCATCGGTCACTGTCCGTCATCAGTCACTGTCCATCATCAGTCACTGTCCGTCATCAGTCACTGTGCACCATCAGTCACTGTCCATCATCGGTCACTGTCTCTCATCCGACACTGTCCATCATCAGTCACTGTCCATCATCGTTCGCTGTCTGTCATCTGACACTGTCCTTCATCAGACAAAATCCTAAAATGTCCTACAAATTTTATATTTAATTTTCTTGGACATGGTGTCTGAGCACAAAAATGACAGCTTTCATCGGCTCTGGAATTATATTTACACAAATATACAAGTTCTTTCTTGTTCGAGTATGATAAGGCAAGGTGTATTTTTAAGGATGAGCTGAAAAGAGGAAATTCATGAGTTGTAAACGTTTTGTAAACAAATGTTGTTTTGGATTAACATTTACATTTCCCTTCTCAAGAAACCTCCAAGTCCTCCAACCCTGAAGCAGGGAAGAAGATTAGATAAAGATGGAGAAAAAGAAAGAAAACGTAAAACGGAACCACCAAAAGTTGTTGTAAGGTAAGCTAAGTATCACTGCAGTCCCACTTTGGAAAGAAATAGCAAAGATAATGTTTCAGTATAAAGCTGGACAGATCCCATTTAGTTTTGAAAACATGTTTTGCGACACTCAATTGAAAACTGCTCTATAAGCATATTTTGTTTTGTTTTAGTCTGGAATACAGTCAATCGAACGCACCCTTAGTGGTCACACGCAATCTCGAACACGCCAGGGGAAAACAAGACAAGTGGGAGCTCGAAATGGCCATCCTTAAACGACTCTGGTGCATGTAATGTGTAATGTGCTGTAATGTGTTTGCTCTCTTTCCTTTCTAGACCTTTAACCAAGGAGGACAAATTAAATTCAAGAATTAGTGATCTAAAAGAAAAGAACGCCGCACTTTCAAAAGTTAACAGCGAACTTCAGGAGGAAATAAAAACGGTATGCCATTCGATGACCTCAACCTTGTTTGTTACTCTTGCCTTGTCGCCCATTTTTAGTAGCAGTTCAAAAAGTCTTTAGTCACATGCGTCAGGTAAAGTGTTAAATTATGGCGTTAGATTTGTTGGAAGTCACACAACTGAGAGGTATGTCCAGAAATGCACGCTAATGAGATTCATGCTCTTTATGATAGACATCATGAAGTGTCCCCTAGACCTAATTCTCACCTAAACACAAGCAATTCTGTCAAACATGAAGTCATATGGAAATTACAAAAAATTGTGTGTGATATGAAGTGCCCAAGGTCCGAGTTACGTGCATTTCTGGACATAAGTGACAACTGAAGCACTGAACTATTGAAAAGTGTGTTGCCAGGATGGACATGGATTACAGTTGATTAGAGTTGAAAACGTTTTCAAGTTCTGCCATTGTCTCTGAAATCTTGGTTTGCTGTTTCTTCGAGAATTCACTCGGAATCTCCATTTTAGTGTTGGTATTTGTGTCTTGGCATTCGTTATATTTTCAGCGCGGTTTTTGACTCGTGAACCCGCGAAGTGCTAAACGAGTTAACGCAGTAGGACAAAATTTCATTCGATCGCTAAATCGGCTGTTAATATTGAGCCCGCGATATGTAATGGACACCTGCCTTACCCATGGGACGGCGTTGGGAGTTGGACGCAAGGGGGGGGGGGGGGGGGGGGGTCGATGAAGCAAAACGTTTTCCGAACTTTTCGTACTCATGAGTTGGCACATAGGAGCCTACTGGCGACTTATAAAATAGACCTTATTCGCTTGGGCGTATTTGTTTACCCATTAGAGACCACGTGTCATTCCCCTGGGTATTATTTCTTTCTTTTCCGTTAACGCTTGAGAAGAAACATTAATATGGATGTGGCTCAGACAAAGGATTTAACTCCCAAGAGGTTTGTATTGGGTAAACATTACGCCCAAGCGAATAAGGTCTATTATTATACATTGGTGTCACTAGCTCGATTTTGATTGGCTATAAGCACGCAGCTAATTATTGCTTGCTGTTTCTGTTACGTCATACCTACAGACACTAGTTTTATGCATGAAGAAGTGACGTCATACCTACAGACAATAGTATTATGCATGCAGAAGTGACGTAAGTTGTTTACTTACAAGTTGACTGCTGTGCATTGATCACTTTTTTGTGCGCGCTCTTGTCTTTACAAGTGCAGCTCAGGAATATCGGCATAATAAAACAATTATTGGATTCGGTTTTCGCATGATAGCGATAATTATCAAGGCCTCAGTTTGTGTTATCCGCCTCAGCCTTCGGCTTCGGCAGATAACAAACTTTGGCCTTGATAATTATCGCTATCATGCGAAAACCGAATCCAATAATTGTTAATTAACAGCGGGCTTGACCAGTTTGCTTTCTTCTCATATTTTTTATTTTTATTTTTTCAGGTAATGGAAAGACGCGCGGCGCTGGAATTGAAGTTAGTAAGACTGAAATCACCTTCATCTTAGAGAATGCAATTATTAAATAATTAAAATTGAAGTAAAAAAAACAAGAGCTTTATTATCTTTCTTCAATCTCCAAATTAACTGTCTTTTTCTTCTTGATATTACGTCGTGACCATTAAAGCTATATTTTGTCGATGGTTTTGCGCATAGACAAAACATTGCGTTCAGATACGTCGGTTTTAAAAATAGTCAGCATCCTATCACGTTTTACACGCGTTTTCTTTTTTACCACTATAGACGCATAAACTGTAAGTTATCATTTTTTCTCTAACCATATTCTAAACGAATTATATAAAAAAACAAAAAGGTTTTGTAATACGTTTTAGAATGAAAGCCGGCGATATTAAAAAAGGTTTCGATGTTAGACATAGTTTGACTGTTATGCAATTATGGTATCACAAAGTAGTTCCTTTTTTTTAAATACCACTGGCTTTCCTTCTAAACTATAAACAGAATAAAAATGTAGCTTAACGATATAAGGTGGGTAGAGTATCAAAAGATGATTAAAACGTGGAATTTTGAAAGTTGTTTGTAAGCATTTCTCGAGTGAGCGTTGCGTTGTGCAAAATCGAGCTTGTCAATCAATCAATCAATCAATCAATCAATCAATCAATCATCTTTATTTAAACACTGAATCCCATTCATAAAAATGCTCTTCCAGAGAGCCGTGCAAAAATCATGCAATAAAAAACAGTATTAGATAAATATGGTCATTAAAATTGTACTAATTTACAAATGTGAGATAAATGATTTCAGGCTTGTCTGTCCTTTAATAGTATTTGATAGACTATTCCAGGGAACCGCCCCTCAAAAGAAGAAACTGTTTTTTATTGCCATAAAAGGGACCTTGTCCCTCCGAAAAAAAAAAATTCGCTTACCGGTACGTTATTCAGTCCATATTACATTGCAAATACCACCCTAAATTTACAACTTAATTGGATAAAAAGATTCAACAGCGCAAAACAGAAGTACAGGATTGCAAGGACGGAAGTTTGATTTCCATTGGCATTCTGATGAAATTTTGACTGAGTTTTATAAGCTGTTTTCTCTTTAGTTCATGTTTCCTACCTTTCATTACTTTTGCCGATTTCTTAATTCCTATTTTAAGATAATAAAGCAAGCTTGAAGCAAGCTCCAGGCTTCAATCATGGAAACACGATATATCGGCCCGGACGCTGTCCTTTAATTACGAACTGAAATAACAGTTTTTTTTTCCACCAACATGACGCTAAGGTCGCGGGGGACAGGTTCCGCTCATCAGTATGCATTTATGAAAAGAGTATGCACGAAGTGCGACGGCTGATACCGAAAATACGCGAAATATTCACGAGCAGGCTCCGTAAAGGCCCGTTTACACAGGCGATTTTTGCGGCGATTTACGCGGCGATTCCAAATCGCGCGTGTAAACTAGCGGCGATTTCGTGGCGATTTCTTGGCAATATCTTGCGATATGTTAACACAAAGCACGACAGCACCATTTCTCCAATTGTGCTCCTTTGTTGCGAATGAAAACGTAACATGTGACATGAATGGTTATATTGAAATAGACGTAGAGGCGACTCAAATAGCTGCAGTGTGTTTGGGGAGGGGGACATTGGGGGGTAGCCCATACCGCAATACCGCAGCATAAAATCAAAAATACCGCAATACCGTAAGGAAAATCAGCAAAATACCGATACCGCAGGTATGGATATCAGGCAGGTACAAATATTTTTGGAGGGATATAGTTTAAGCGATCTAGTTACGGTCAGTTGCGCGTTTTACGTAGTCGTAGTAAGACTTACCTCGTAGAAGGAACAAAATCATTCGCAGCAAATGACCACGTGACACTCTCGTAACAGTTCCAGGTTGCATACCAAAAATGTTAATTGCTCTCTCCAAAAATATTCCTTTGTCCTCTTAACACTCCGAGTGTGTGGTTCCAGAAAATATCCATACCCCCTTCACGGATGGTCTTTTAATTTAGACCCCCCCCCCCCCCCCCCAATCCACTCGACTTTTCTTTTTACCCTTTTCAAATTCACAACTGTGTCATGCTTTAAAAAAACGTTCACTTGGTTTACACACAACATTTTGTGACCTCTCACGCGAAAACGATACTGACGGCTATCCGTTCGAGCCGTTCACTTGCCGTTCATCCGCCGACAGGAGGCCGTTCGAACGGCTGTGATTTCGTGATTAGCCGTTCAAAAAATTTATTCGGCTGCTGCTAGCCATTCAAAAAAAAACCTTTAGCCGTTCGAACGGTTGCTGCTAGCGTTAAAAAAAACTTCAGCTAGGGCTATCCGTTCGGAAAAAATATTCAGCCATTCGAACGGCTAATGGTTTACCTATTCCACGGAATCCGGAATCTTGAGCGTGAAATCCTAAAAGCCGGAATGAATCAAAACATGAAAAATAAATAAATATCCGTTTCATACCCGTTTAATTTTTCGTACATGACATCGCGTGGCGCAGATTTCCGATTCCTTAGACCATAGCGTGACCTGATTGTATAAAGCACGCTGTAGTCTAAACTGAGAATAGTTCGACACATCGCGCTTCGTTGTCAAGCACATTCACATCAGGATGGATGAGAGTCAAATCGTGGCGGCACAAGCGGCGCGTTGAAACGAAGTAGCCGCGATTTTAAATTTGTCACATTCCATCATGAGTTTATGAATGACGCTATTGTTATACGGTAGAGATTACACCTGTCATCTAGGGATCTCTTAGGCTCGATTTTCAGCCGTTTGAGGGAGTCCAGTTTTCATATCCTCCTCCCAACGGTATGTACTTGGTGTATCCCTTATTATTTTGTATTCAAACACTTAGTTTTTATTTTAGTAGAAATAAAAGGTAAAAAAAAACAGTTAAATTGTTTTCTAATCTATTTGTTTCTCATTTGTGGGCTTCCTGTAAAGTAGCTTTCAGCTAAGTGGAGTGCCACATTAAATAAAGTTCTATTGTATTCTATTCTATAGGGAATCGAACCCCGGCCGTATGATCTGCTCCATGCACACTATCCACTACACCACCAAGGACCAGCTGTCGGAAACTGTAATTTTTAAGGGATATAAGATAATATGCTGCTAGCCCAGACCATATATAAGAACTAACCCTTTCGATACACTGGAAATACTGAAATCAGTGCTTAACCCTAAATACTAAAATCAGTGCTTCAACCCTAGATACTGTAATCCGACCCTAAATTACACTGCAATATATCTAAATACATTACAATGAGGGATACATGAAGTACCATACATTATGATCAGGGATACACCAAGTACCTAGGCTCCCAACAAGTGGTTGTGCGCGAAGGAACGCGGGCGCACAAAACGGCGGGTAATTGAGCCTAGGGATCTCCAGGAGTGTTATTTCATAATACTATTTGGGGGATGACAGCAAAGGTCAGCAAATCATCAGTCTGTCAAATACCGAAATACCGCGCAAAAAAACGTGTTTCACCGAATACCGCAGTCCAAAATAATCAAATACCGCATACCGCAGTCTCAGACAATACCGAAATACCGCGTTCAAAAATAAAATTTACCGAAATACCGCACGAAAAATGGACCAATACCGCGATACCGCGAACTCCAACGTCCCCCTCTTTGGGTATCGGTACAGTTTTTCTTCGTCGCCGCCAAAAAAAAAAACATCGACAGCGGAAAATTTGGGTTAACGAGACTCTTGCAGCGATTTTCTTATCCAACCGCTTGTAGTCGGGTGAACATGTATTGAAGAGGCACTGTTTCTCTGCCCAACGGTTAATTATATACTCTTCTTCTAAAGCCGTCCAGGTTTTCTGACTTCCTTTGTTTTTTGGAGACTTCGAAGGTGTGCAAACAGCGTCCGCCATGTTTGCGACAAAACACCCTTGCGGGGGAGGGGGGGGGGGGTACGTCAAGGTAGGTTTTTGTCACCCTCCAGCGGAAAAATCGCCGGTAAATCGCGTCTAAATTCGAGCAAGTTCGAAATAGCGGCGATTTCGTGGCGACAAATCGCCACGAAATCGCCATAAAATCGCCGCTAGTTTACACGCGCGATTTGGAATCGCCGCGTAAATCGCCGCAAAAATCGCCAGTGTAAACGGGCCTTAATGTTTCTGCATCGATAATTGCACGTGCAAAGCGCTGTCTGGTAAAAAAAGAAACCACCATTTTGCAACGCATTCTTCGTTCTGCATGAGGTGCTGACAATAGAGGTTTTGCACGGCAGCCATGCTGCATGGCAGGAACAATAGATTCTTTTCCCAAGGGAAAGAATGTTCTTTCTAATGCAAAACATTTTCATTGTTCCTGCCATGCAACATGGCTGCCGTGCAAAACCTCTATAGCCCGTAGATTAAAATTAGCAAAATTACCATTAATATATTTTTGCCTTCGTGTTAGCTCGGGAAGCCAAGGAACCGTAAAAACAAGCAATTTTGTGTCCAAGAATTCAGCGCGGATATAGAATTTCATGAGATGACACGGCAGGGACGTAAATTAGGTGTATTGTAGAGTGTCATATGACGCAAAATTTTTAGGCTTTGAAAAGGAAGATATGAGGCTTCAGATTCTAACATGGACAATTTTACTTCTTTAAAAGCTAATAACTTAATTAAAGTGCACCTAACCCCCAATTTATTTTTGCTTAATCAACTCTATGTACGTTGAAAAGTTGAATAGTTAAATATTTCTTGTTTTTAACGTCGCATTAGTGAGTTATAGAGATTTGAATTTACAAAATGCTAATTACATGACGTTGATTCGGGAATTTGCCATTATTTCTACGTCAATTAACAATACGCGGTATACAGCTTAAGGAAAATCAATTTGAGAAATACCAAATATAAATTGTGGATAGTCAATTGATTCGTAAAAAATATTACTTGGAGGTAAAAACAAGTAGTTGTATAATAAATGATTCCCGAATCTACGTCATCTAATTAGCTTTTTGTAAATTCAAATCTCTATAACTCACTAACGCGACGTTAAAAACAAGAAATATTTAACTATTCAACTTTTCAACGTACATAGAGTTGATTAAGCAAAAAAAATTTGGGGGTTAGGTGCACTTTAAAGTAGAAATCAAAAAATCGGTTTCAGATATGACACAATAGTGGTATTGACAGATCAGTGAGTGGTGAAATCAACTTGCTTTGCATGTATTCTTCTCGAGGAGCAAACCAGGCAAACTTGGACACAAAAGCACGTTTTTAAGAATTTTAACTTACGTATATTACAGCATTACCGTAAAGCGCGATTCATCATATATCAATCACTTGTTTCTTCTTTTATTTTCCTTTTTTTTTCTCTTTTTTTCTTCTATTGTTTGATCCTTTCTTTTTATTTCAACAAATTGGTGTGTGTAGCGATTTCTAATCATGTAATTGATTTCACTGGCCTGCCAAGATTAGCGTTTGCTACCTGCAGGCCAGTATTATAAATTCTATAACAACTAACTAATAAAGATTTTTGTTGTTTGTTGTTGTTGTTGTTGTTACTGGTGAACTCAAATTATTACCCAATATATCTGTCAAGTTTTAGCGAAATCCGCTTCTAAAGGCCCAAGAAATAAAGCTTTTAAAAGTGACACCCCTACCAAAGTTTTGCCTTATGAATTTATTTATTGCCAGGTATCCCCCGTGACCTTCAAAATAATGAAAATAACAAATATAAGAGGAGGAGGGGATCCACCAAGTGAACAAAAGTAACAAAAATAACAGACTGTTGACAAAAATAACAAATGTAAGAGAAGGAGGGGATCCACCAAGTTAACAAAAAGTAATTAAACAAATAACACAATGGTTTCTACGGGGAATTTGGAATAAATACCCCTAGAAACCATTGTATTGCCTATACTCATTTGGTTGTGAAATAAATTGATTTGGTGGCTAACTTGCAGAACTAAAGAGCATGGTTTAAGAACACTAAACCAAATTAACTTATCACACATCACGGGGCCATCTTCAGCGTTTACTATTCTAAAACATATTCTTAAACATATTTAGGAAAAGTTAATGTTCACTATTATGAAATCCAAAAAAAGTATCAAGAAAAAATCGAGAGAATAAATCATGCGGAATTCCGTAAATTTCAACTTCTGGACTCTTTCTATATGACATGTATGACTTCTTATCACATAAGACCCCCTAAGAACGCCTAGCATTGGGGCAGTAGTTGTTGATGATAGTAATCTATTTACAGCGATCTTACCCGCACTCCTGTTGAGGTATGGAGATATGGCGGCCACCTTCAGATGAAGAGAAGTACAACAGTGAGTACATAACAAGGGGGGGGGGGGGGGGGGGGAGGCGAGGGTGGGAAACAACGATCCGAAGGTGGCTGCTAGGAGTGAAGTACAGGTAAGAAAGCTGGGTGACTTCTTACAAAGCGCTTGAGCCTTCTATCAAAATGATAATGAATTCATGGAGGCGATACCTCTTATACTCGCTTGGGAAAGACCGCTGTAAATAGTAATCTATTTCAGGGATCTTACCCGCACTCCTGTTGAGGTATGGAGATATGGCGGCCACACAGAGGAATATAACTAAACCCAGGACACAGCCCAACAGGACAAGCAGACCACATAATGACTCCCAATCTAAAAGAGAAATCCCAAGCCTTAAACCAAAAATACACCCTAGCCCGCGGGGAAAGACCGTGGAGAAAGGGAAACGAAAACAAAATTAAGATGGAAGTGGACTTTTAAGCACAGAAGAAGCTGGGAACGGAAAAGCGGCAACAAAATTCTTTAAATTGTTGAAGTCAGAATAAACGCGGGAAGCGTCAGGAGTGGACTGATGCGAAGATGCATCAGAAGAGAGAACATCAGCGGGGGCACCAGCACGGATGACATCAGCTAACTTGATGTAGTATAGAGCAGTCTTAGGACTTGACCAACCAACTCAATAAGGGGATGCTCTGCAATTGGTAAAGACGGCTTCTTACATGGCAAATATATACGATATAAAGGTTGCCAGCCCTTGAGTGGTGAACAGGGCATAGTGTTGGGGAAAACGCAAACGATTGTGCGCGGGAAACTCGCGAGAGACCCACCCAAGGGATGGCAACCTGAGCGTCAGTAATCCGACTAGGGCATTAGACACCCTTTCAGGCTACCATGGGAAAAGGGGAGCGAAACAAATAGCGCGGCAGAAGGCGCGGAACAGGATAGGCGAACAGGGCAACCACGGATATGAATTTTAGGCCTTCTAGAGGAGGACATAGAAGTGATGTGGACCTGCGTCTTTTTCCGGGAGCCTTTGCAATCCAGAAAGCGACATATCCCAGGCGTGGCAGATAAAACATCTTGTGTAACGGCCAAAAAATCAGAAAACTAGAAAACTCTTTTGAAGGTGTCTTTAAGTAGCATAAGCAGAGGACAAAGCAAAGCTCTGCAATTGAAAAGAACGGTTATACTCTGTACATGACAAATATATATGATATAAAGGCTGCCAGCTCTTGAGTGGTGAACAGGATATAATGTCGAGGAAAACGTAAACGATTGTGCGCGGGAAACTTGCGAGAGAACCCACCCAAGGGATGGCAACCTGAGCGTCAGTAATCCGACTAGGGCATTAGACACCATTTCAGGCTACCATGGGAAAATAAGGAATCGAGATAAATGGCGCGGGAGAGGGCGCGGAACGAAACAAACTCCGCAAATGACAGGGAAATAAAGAGTAAACGGAAAGGAATACGGATAACTACCCGAAGTATGTAAACAATAAGGTAAGACCCTGGAGAATAAGGGAGGCGAGAGGAGTGTGATAAATAGAGAGAGGGGCTAAAAGGTGCGAGGAGGGTAACAATATAAACAACAAATAACACCCGGAAAGATAAAAGGTAAACTAGTAAAGGGAATAACAATGAAATGTGAAACAATTGAAGCCGCAAAAGTATACCAATTCACTGACTCGCAGGAGGCCAGAAATATGCCAAAATCAAAGAGCAAAAATATACACAAACATCAAACACATAAGACAATGAGACAACAGAAAACATGGCAAACCGGCAGATTTATAGTAAATATTGGACACGAGGAAAATTCATTAACATTGCATGCCGTAAAATAAAACTAAACATAAGATATGACGCAAGGAAATATAAACATCGCATGCCGGAAAATATTATGCTTAACATCGGCTATGCCGGTAAACAAATACTAAAACATCTCATGCCGGGACATTGGTCATGAGGCAAGATCTCAAACATTCGCATGCCGGAAAGTGCTGTGTTGAACATCGGCCATGCGGAAACAAATACTAAAACGTCTCATGCCGGGAAATACAAAACTAAACATCGATCATGAGGCAAGATTTTTATAAACATCGCATGCCGGAAAATACTGTTATGAACATCGGCCATGCGGAAACAAATACCAAAACGTCTCATACCGGCAAATAAATATAAATCTGAGCATCGGTAATGAGGGAAGATTTAAAAACGTCGCATGCCGGAAAATATCGTGCTAAATAAACATCGGCCATGCGGGAACAAGTACTAAAACATCTCATGCCGGGAAACATATAGCTAAACATCGGTCATGAGGCAAGATATAAACGTAATTACTGTGAATAAAATAACTGCACGCAATGGAGCGGCAAATACACGACGTCCGATACAGCAAAAGGGAGCAAAATGCGGGCAACGGAGGGCGACGAGCGGAGGGGCGCGCAGCAGACTAGGCTAACAAAAATGAAACAGCTAAAACTAAGCTGGCGAAGGGGGAATACGACCTAAGGGCTAAACGGCAACAGGGAACAAATGTATAAACGAATACAACCCAGCCAAATAGGCAAGCGGAGTAAATGTGGATGACAGGCCACATGGAAAAACATGGCGAGATGAACGCGAGCGACAGTAGAACTAATGTACGAAATACAGAAAGAGCAAAAAATTAAAATACCTGTAGTTGGCCTGAGTTGTAATTTTGAGCTTTAGCTTGAGGAGCAGTTGGAGCCACGGCGTCTTGAATGCTGCCCGCTGGCGGCGGGTGAGGGACTTGTTATTCGGGCGGGTTAGGCATTTTTAGAAAATCGCGTTGACTTGAACAAACTTGCTTGAGGCTTCTATCGAAATGATAATGAATTCATGGAGGCGATACCTCTTATACTCGCTTGGGTAAGACCGCTGTAAATAGCTAGGGTTTAATTAAGTATTTCTCACTGAAGGAGGAAAACTGTTTTCAAAACTTTCTCGATAAAACCAAGTGTTTCCGTAAGGTTATTCAACAAAATGACGCCAGATACCAATCAAGTTGTGATAAAGATAAAGCCGTTTAAAAGTAAACTCTAAATTTTTTATAAGCAGATCACATGATATACATCGTCAAAGGAAAGCAGCTGAAATTAAGCATTAGCCTTCATACTGCAAGACAACTCAGTAGCTCAACTCCATCAGCCGAAATTGTCGTGAAAAAAGCGCATAAACATTTCCTTTATCAAGAGAGATGATTTTAGCAAGGGTTTTGGCGTTTTTTCGACTACTGTTGCAATTTGTTGAAGCTAAGGCGCAATGTAGCAAAGGAAGCGGTTGCCAAAACTATCCCCTCGATATTTATGGAGATGCCGTGGGGAACTCAGAGCTTGTTGGCCATGCTTTTCACCAGTTTGCCACGATAAACCCAATTATGTGCCACAGCTCGTGTATAGATGACTGTCGGTGTTTGTCGTTCAACTACAAAGAAAATACCGAAGGAAACGTTTGCGAGTTGAATGAAGGTAGCCATTTTACCAACCAGAGCTCTCTCAAACATTCTCCAGGCTCACGTTATTACAACCTTCGACGCGAATACAGCCAAAAGGTAACTAATTATAACGCAAATGATAATTTAACTTTTTTACTCAGTGCCAAAAACGTATAGCTATATGAGTACATAAATTTATCATGCTACTTGAACATAACTATAACGTAACTATAAGGGCACCCAGCGAGGAATGTTTAGTTTTGTTGTCTTTCTATATCATGCTATGCCAGCTACCTTATTACATGAAATTTTCGCGACACGTTAATTTCGCGATTTTGAGGTTCGCATATTTCGCGACACCTTAATTTCGCGATTTTGCAAAAATTTTGCATTTTGACTCACTTTAATTTCGCGTTTTTTAGTGAGACACACTTTATTTCTTTGTCAATGTTATTTAACGTGTCCCTGAATTTGATCAAACAACTTAATCCACAATGTCCAAATAAACAGAAACGCAACTGATTATGTGTACAAGAAAGATGCTCAAAGTGTATACAAGGCACGGTTTGTAGTTATGCTTGAAGGACCAGAACATTACCACAGAATAGTTCAAAATGATTGTTATAAACGTGTGTAATGGTAATAAAGTAATTATTAATTATTGACATAATGTGCGTCACTTAATTTTCGCGTCATGTTATTTTCGCGACATTTAATTTTCGCGTCACTTAAATTTCGCGATTTTTTTTAAATCGCGAAATTCGCGAAATTAACGTGTCGCGAAAATTTCATGTAATAAGGTAATACAGTTGGTTTGTCTCCCGAATTTATAGTTTCGCCGTTCCGAAAATCCTAGCTGACCATATTTCCCACCCAAAACGACAATTTTATTCCCCCGAAAACAAACGGCGTTTAATTTGCCGATGTGGCGAAGTTTGAGGCGGGATTTTATTAAAGAAAGCGCTAGTTTTTGGTCGGCAAATTCATTACAGCCAAATTCGTTGTATCGCGATGCGCAAAATGCAAACTTCGAAGAATTTTCTGCTTTTTCTGCTTTTTCTGTTCCGTCAATCATCTCAGTGGGAGGCGGGGTTATGCATTTGCTTGGACAGTTTAAATTAAAGACTGAAATGAAAAATTAAACGAGCTAAATGCAAGAAATACCTGGAAACTGTAAAATACCTGTAATTGGCGTGATTAAAAGACCAAAACGGAATTATGATCAAATTTCTGCGCCCGAGTCGCAAGAGTGTACCGTAAGACAAACTTATAGCCTAAAATTCTGTCAATGATTTCATCTTCAAAATCATCTTCAAGATGATTTCTTTCAAATATTTAGTTCATATTCAATCACATCGCATCTTGTTTTTGTATATTTTCTTTTATTTTCCGTCGTTACTACATTTGTTTTCGACATACATACTGTAAGTTTACATTTGCATATTATTACCGTCGATGCATGATCGGTCAACCGTAACTGTAAACAACAGGAAAAGCTCAAACTTCTCGGCTCGCCAGCGGAGTCGATTTTGTCAGCATATAAATGAAATATTCCATGGAAGTTGAAGAAGGCTTTCCCCATCTCTAGTCGTCAAATTTTTTTAGATGCAAACTTTTGAAGCCGATAAAACGTCCAACGCCAGCGGAGCTCACTAATTTAATTTGCTCGATGCAAATCAGATTTACAAGCGAAGACACAAATTCTAAGGTAAAAATCGACGGGTAAAATTAACTTTCTGAATTCCTCTCCTGTATCCATCTTCTTCGATTAAGCATCCTTTCTCTTTCTCGTCAGCTCTTCGAATAAAATTTATCGCCATCGAACTTGCGGGAATCTCTCATCGTGCTAAAAACTCGCTCTGTGTTAACCCCGCCTCCCACTGAGATGATTGACGGAACAGAAAAAGCAGAAAATTCTTCGATGTTTGCATTTTGCGCATCGCGATACAACGAATTTGGCTGTAAGATGCCGCCGAACAGCTTTTCAACCGTTCAACCGAAACGAGTGTTTGGTGTTTCTGATAAACAATTTCGGCTCTACTAATGCTACTGCAAGACATAAGCAAAGACACAAAAGAAAGATAAACGATAATTTTAATTTCTGAATTGTTTGACAAAATAAGGCTAAATCTTTGCATTATTGCCTGTGAATCCGTCTAATTTATGGCAAGAATCTCCGTTTCAAGTAAATTAAAGACTGAAAGGTAAAAAATAGAAAAGAGGTGGACCCGATCAAAGGAAACGCTTAAAATTAAACGATTTTTTAATTTTTTTTTGCTGAATAGAAGTTAAGGCGACAAAATTTCTTTACCGCAACTGATTATATTATTGTGTCTATAAAAGTATATATTTTCTTCCAATATCGTAAAAAGGATTGTTGTTGTTCATCGTGGTGAACACACTAGTAAAGAAGTAGTTTTCGTTTGTCTCACGATGTAGTCACTTCCGATGTGGATCGCGACGTTTCGACTGCATACTGCTAGTCTTCTTCAGGCGATGGGGTCGACTGGTTACGCGTCACCTTATGAAGCACGATGCTCTGCTGTGATTGGTTGGTTTTCAACAGCTGTGACTGGCGCATTTTTGATCCTCGTTGTTTCGGCGAATCGTTCCCTCGGCGGTCCGTAGTCGTACGGCTCTCCTGTTGTTGTGTTTCTTGATCGTGGGCATCCATGCTTCTGGAATTTCTATCCCACTGTCCCTGTTGATGTTGTTAGGGTCAAGTCTTATGTGGATCGCCTCTTTGACCCTGCGTGTGTACCACGCAGGGTACTAGTATTTTCTACTAGTATTTTCTACTAGTATTTTCTTCCAAACAATAATTTCTTGTCTTCATGTTTATTCATCAAGTTTTTTACTAACCATGCGGTAGTGCAATAACATTGTTGCCCCAGGGGTTCTGCATGATAGATAACCTAGTTTTGAAGGTTTTCAATTATTGATTGCACGACCTGTATTACTCGTTATCCAACTTCCTGCCATGACATCGATAATATCCTCACTTTTAATTAACCAATAAAACTCAAGAAGTCATTTTCTTGATCCGACAAGAAACTATAACTACTTCCCTGATTTCCATGAAGTTACGGTAACATTTGAAAGCTAAGAACGAGATTACCTAAAAAAAATATCAAATAATGGGGTGAATATTAGTGTGTTTAATAAGTCCTGCAATACTGGTGAAGCGAAAAAAATTATTCAGGTTCAAAGAAAGGCAAGACGCCCGATATGGCATTGGTAAAAACTTCGACGCATGATTTTATCACAGGGAGCCCATACAATCTGTTTGTGTAACATAATGACCGTTTGTAATTTTATAGGAAATGTATGGGATTTAGCTAAATTTCATATTATAGCGACGTATCGCCAAACTTATGTACTGATCAACGCTAAATAAACGTTAAATTACCTTATTTGTTATGTGTTGTCGTCCTTTTGCCGTAAAAGTAATATTTTGAGCGATTTTGAAGGATTCTGAGTTCGCCGTTGACTGTACGTCTAAGAGAAAGACAAGGGTGGAAAGAGATTTTTGAACGGCTCCAGCGCCGAGGCGATTTTTTCACATAAAATCGCATCGCTCGGCTTTCAAACCACGCAACAGAAAGGCCCAAAGATTCACGCGTCTTCTCGTACCTCTCGATCGAAAATCCGTCCAAACGGCCCGGAGCTAGCTGTCGAAGAAAATCAAAATCCCACACTTTCCAAGCGGTCGATATTCGTATCATTTTTTCCTGTGCCAGCCAGAAACCGTCCTGCTGATTGCCTCTTTCTGATTGGTCGCCGTTAAACAACGACCGATTCAAAATACGTACCGAGGGTGGGGAGCCATAGGCATTTTCGTAAGGTCGAACCGTTTACTCACCAGACTCGGGTCGTGTGAGTCGGGAAAAAGTTAATTTACTAAGCTTTAACAGACATCAATATCTGGTAAGAATTCGTTCCAAGTTTCCTCTTCTTAACGATGTTTCCTTCGTCATTTGATTTGAGCGTGGACAACATTTTCTTTCCCTGATCCAGATTTAACTGTTCTGTATTTATAAAATTGTAAATATTCAAATGTGAAATCATCTGTAATCTTGCAACCTCATTGGTCTACGCGAACAATGAGCGGAAGTCTTTCTGGGCTTACGGTAGTCGCCGCTCACACGACCCGAGTCTGGTGAGTAAACGGTTCGACCTTACGAAAATGCCTATGGCTCCCCACTCTCGGTACGTATTTTGAATCGGTCGTTGTTTAACGGCGACCAATCAGAAAGAGGCAATCAGCAGGACGGTTTCTGGCTGGCACAGGAAAAAATGATACGAATATCGACCGCTTGGAAAGTGTGGGATTTTGATTTTCTTCGACGGCTAGCTCCGGGCCGTTTGGACGGATTTTCGATCGAGAGGTACGAGAAGACGCGTGAATCTTTGGGCCTTTCTGTTGCGTGGTTTGAAAGCCGAGCGATGCGATTTTATGTGAAAAAATCGCCTCGGCGCTGGAGCCGTTCAAAAATCTCTTTCCACCCTTGTCTTTCTCTTAGACGTACAGTCAACGGCGAACTCAGAATCCTTCAAAATCGCTCAAAATATTACTTTTACGGCAAAAGGACGACAACACATAACAAATAAGGTAATTTAACGTTTATTTAGCGTTGATCAGTACATAAGTTTGGCGATACGTCGCTATAATATGAAATTTAGCTAAATCCCATACATTTCCTATAAAATTACAAACGGTCATTATGTTACACAAACAGATTTTATCGAACGTTGTTGTCTTGTTTAACTACAAATATTGTTGAGAAAGATTTTTAATGTTCATCATGACACGAGCGTAGACCAAAGAAAAAATCAGAGTCCCCGAGAGGAATCCAACCTATAACCTTCCGCACACCGATCGAATGATTCCGTACACCGGTCGGATGATTCCGTTCACCGATCGAATGATTCCGTACACCGGTCGGATGATTCCGTTCACCGATCGGATGCTCTAACCACTGAGCTACGAGAGACTTGTGGCGAGCTAGGCCATATACTAGGTTCACACACCGGTCGGATGCTCTAACCACTGAGCTACGAGAGACTCGTGGCGAGCTAGGCCATATACTAGGTTCACACACCGGTCGGATGCTCTAACCACTGAGCAACGAGAGACTCGTGGCGAGCAAGGCCATATACTAGGTTCACACACCGGTCGGATGCTCTAACCACCATAACCTAGTTGAGATAGATCGACAGAAGTATCTGGAGCCTGCTGGTCGCTCTAGCAGGCACATGCATAAATTTTCGTATAAAGTCCCAGCATCTGAAACAAATTATCATCTGTTTTCTTTTTTCCTAATACAATCAGGGACTGGAATAGCCTACCCCTGAACGTTGTTGAGGCAGAAACTGCAAATTCTTTCAAAGCCAAGTTAGTTATGTTCGGACTTTTTTATTTTTGTTATTTAATATTATTAGTAAGACCGCTGACCACTTGCTAAGAATCATCTAATCGATGGAGAGCAAGAATTTGGAAAAAATAAAAATAAAAATAAACCGCTGAGCTACGAGAGACTCGTGGCGAGCTAGGCCATATACTAGGTTCACACACCGGTCGGATGCTCTAACCACTTAGCTACGAGAGACTCGTGGCGAGCTAGGCCATATACTAGGTTCACACACCGGTCGGATGCTCTAACCACTGAGCTACGAGAGACTCGTGGCGAGCAAGGCCATATACAAGGTTTACACACTGGTCGGATACTCTAACCACTGAGCTACGAGAAACTCGTGGCGAGCTAGGCCATATACTAGGTTCACACACCGGTCGGATGCTCTAACCACTGAGCTACGAGAGACTCGTGGCGAGCTAGGCCATATACTAGGTTCACACACCGGTCAGATGCTCTAATCACTGAGCTACGAGAGACTTGTGGCGAGCTAGGCCATATACTAGGTTCACACACCGGTCGGATGCTCTAACCACTGAGCTACGAGAGACTCGTGGCGAGCAAGGTCATATACTAGGTTCACACACCGGTCGGATGCTCTAACCACTGAGCTACGAGAGACTCGTGGCGAGCTAGGTCATATACTAGGTTCACACACCGGTCGGATGCTCTAACCACTGAGCTACGAGAGACTCGTGGTGAGCTAGGTCATATACTAGGTTCACACACCGGTCGGATGCTCTAACCACTGAGCTACGAGAGACTCGTGGTGAGCTAGGTCATATACTAGGTTCACACACCGGTCAGATGCTCTAATCACTGAGCTACGAGAGACTCGTGGCGAGCAAGGTCATATACTAGGTTCACACACCGGTCGGATGCTCTAACCACTGAGCTACGAGAGACTCGTGGCGAGCTAGGTCATATACTAGGTTCACACACCGGTCGGATGCTCTAACCACTGAGCTACGAGAGACTCGTGGTGAGCTAGGTCATATACTAGGTTCACACACCGGTCGGATGCTCTAACCACTGAGCTACGAGAGACTCGTGGCGAGCTAGGCCATATACTAGGTTCACACACCGGTCGGATGCTCTAACCACCATAATCTAGTTGAGATAGATCGACAGAAGTATCTGGAGCCTGCTGGTCGCTCTAGCAGGCACATGCATAAATTTTCGTATAAAGTCCCAGCATCTGAAACAAATTATCATCTGTTTTCTTTTTTCCTAATACAATCAGGGACTGGAATAGCCTACCCCTGAACGTTGTTGAGGCAGAAACTGCAAATTCTTTCAGAGCCAAGTTAGTTATGTTCTGACCTTTTTATTTTTGTTATTTAATATTATTAGTAAGACCGCTGACCACTTGCTAAGAATCATCTAATCGATGGAGAGCAAGAATTTGGAAAAAATAAAAATAAAAATAAACCGCTGAGCTACGAGAGACTCGTGGCGAGCTAGGCCATATACTAGGTTCACACACCGGTCGGATGCTCTAACCACTGAGCTACGAGAGACTCGTGGCGAGCTAGGCCATATACTAGGTTCACACACCGGTCGGATGCTCTAACCACTGAGCTACGAGAGACTCGTGGCGAGCTAGGCCATATACTAGGTTCACACACCGGTCGGATGCTCTAACCACTGAGCTACGAGAGACTCGTGGCGAGCAAGGCCATATACTAGGTTCACACACCGGTCGGATGCTCTAACCACTGAGCTACGAGAGACTCGTGGCGAGCAAGGCCATATACTAGGTTCACACACCGGTCGGATGCTCTAACCACTGAGCTACAAGAGACTCGTGGCGAGCTAGGCCATATACTAGGTTCACACACCGGTCGGATGCTCTAACCACTGAGCTACGAGAGACTCGTGGCGAGCTAGGCCATATACTAGGTTCACACACCGGTCGGATGCTCTGACCACCGAGCTACAAGAGACTCGTGGCGAGCTAGGCCATATACTAGGTTCACACACCGGTCGGATGCTCTGACCACCGAGCTACAAGAGACTCGTGGCAAGTTGAGTCATATACTAGGTTCATGTATGACATGCGTCCTGTGTACTGCTAGGATCAGCAATGTCGAAAGCCTTATGTGTGGTGATAAAAAAAGAAAGATGGTAAATGTTAAGCTCGGTAATGAAAATGGAAAGATTTAATGTTGTTTAACCCTCGGACGCCAAGATAAATTATTGTTAGCATATGCCGTCTTCAGTAAAAAAAGTCGTCACGAGCCTAGTGGCTCACAACTGCCAGAGCTTGCACCTCGTTTCAATAGCATGAAGCGACTGAGAGTATTACTGACTCCCTCCTGGGTGGTATGCACTCGTGTTCCTTCACGCACACGTTGGGAGGAGGATCTGAAAACTAGACTCCCTCAAACGGCTGAAAATCGGGCCTACATTTTAGTTGTCTGGAAAGAATCGGTTGCTATGGTGACGAGATATGACGTCATAAGCCAAAGTCAAGCCATTTTTGAATAAAAATGCATGTTATTTACCTTTTTCGGTGAAAACACATATAAAACGCTATCAAAACAGCAAAATCAAATTATCATATTTTACATCTCTAACAAAAAAATCGTTTTCAATTACCGCATTTTTTCGAAAAATGTGAACTTTTAGTAAAATTCAATATGGCGGCCATCTTGACCGCAATATTTCTAAAGTAACCTTTATGTTTTTTTAGAAACATGGTGTGACGTCATGTGATGGTGACGTCACGTGCGTCAATAGTTGCTGCCTGAACAATCCTTGTCAAAATAGAGGAACATGCGAAGAAGTATGTGAGCCCACGAGCGTTCGGTACAATTGTTCTTGCCCGGTAAAGTTTATTGGCAGACACTGCGAGTTTGAGCTGAGAAAAAGCTGCCAGGCCTACAAGGCAGCAGGCGAGAACAGATCTGGATTGTACACAATCATTGATGACAGCGATCAAACCTTCCAAGTGTTCTGCGACTTTGACTCCGAGCCTGGGTTTGCGTGGAACTTGATCCAGTCGTTTGGTTTTGCAAACCGACACCTTATGCAGGTAAAAATAATAACGCGTGAATAATAAAGTGTGATTTATTGATCGATTGATCCACCGACATCGATTCATTCAACAGAATTGTAGCTCTAATCATTGTTAACCCCAAATTGTTGTCAACATTTTATTAAATGTAGGATAATGTGTGTGTGTTTGGGGGGGGGGGGGGGGGGGAGGGGTGCAAAATCACCAAGAATTTTAGGGGAAATTTTCTCCACAGCTGTGTTTTTGTTACAATCAATTTGCTGAGGCGATTAGGCATTCAGATCAAAGATATTTCAAGACTCTTTTGGTGAGTAGACATAAAAGGCGACTTGTCTACATCGTGAAAACACTGACGATTTATCGGAACGGCAAGTGGAGGATAAAGGGCTACAAGTAACCGAAGGATTATTTTTCCGCAGGGTCTTATCTTTTCTGACTACACTAATGAAAGTGCGGTGAACGGTGATCAACCAAACTGGCAGGCGTACCTGATCCGCCCAACATACCTAGCTTGGCTTGGAACCCAGTCCACTCACTGGCGAGCTACTTGCCGCTATGATACTGACGGAGTTGTGTACACAGATTACATGCGAACATCACTGACAGATTGCAACATACTAACCTTGCAGACACACCGTGGTACGTGCTTCAAGTTCGAGCTCATAAACATCCGGGATCATGAATGCGTCGCTTGTACCGCACCTATCTGGAATGAGCCTGAAGACGGCTTTTCTTTGCATACAGACAGTGACACACGCATTGGCGAATTTAACGGAAAGAATGGTGCCGTTCATAGCGAAGACAACTTTGGTAATTACGTGAAAACAAATCCATCACATCGTTGTTCTTCTGGCCCTGAATCTACAACTCAGCTCTGGCTGGGTGGACTATGACAACTCAGTTCTGGCTTGGGGTGCCTGTGACAACTCATTTCCATATATTTGTCAATAAAGTCCACAGAAAAATTGACAACAAATGTATGGAAAACGAAAAAATTAGCATGCTTTCTAACATGCTACATCCCTCAACTTTGATGAGTAAAAATTTAAATTTTATCGAATAATTATTTGACACTGGATTTCCATACAAATACTGTATTTGGTGGCATGTTTGTCCTGATTATCCATGACTCCCCAACAAGCCTGAAGTCCTCTGTTCAACTGTTTTACGGATGAGATGATTGTTACTGATTGTTTACATTATTTTAATGAATTAGTTTATTGTTTATTGTTTGCTATGAAGAAGCCTATATGTTGTCCTTGTGATCGCTTTTCACGTAAATGGATGACATAAAATAGAAAGTCTGTAAAATAAAATAAATTTAAAATTGATCATAATGAAACTAGATAAAATTTGCAGGTCATTGCTATCAACTTTGGTGAGAAGGACATGAGAGGAGTTTTTCACCAATTGTAGGTCAGGTCAAATCTTCCATCTTAGTTTTGGTGATTCGTGTATCTTTCAGGTATAAATATTAAACTTATAGAGCAAGGCTGATACTACGTAGAACATTTAACGCGACAACGACATGATAGAGCCCAAACTGAAAGCCAAAATGCAACCGTGGACAGCTGTTTCGACCTGGTTGGGTCTCGTCAGCACGGTGTAGCAGCAAAAAGATAGAAAAACTAGCGCGAACGCCAGTTCAGTTTTGGCTCTATCATGTCGTTGCATTGTCGCGTTAAATGTTCAGAAACGTAGTATCAGCCTTGCTCTATACTGTTATTGTATCTCTATTTTTGGCTGACTAGATCTGTTACAGATCCTATGTACACCGGCAGCATTTTCGTTCGCGGTCCTTTGCTTCTTATTTACTTTATTTATAAATATTAAGCACGAAAAAACCTCTAATCCAGGCATAAACTAGAGAGAAATGGCATTGACCATTACAAAAGGATTCATCATCATCTTGTCTCATCGCGCCAGTAGTCGCATAAGGCCGCATAAGGATTGGTTACTATAAAATGAATGCTCTGTTTAGGCTAGTTTTCACTGGCGACATAGTCGGAGTCGGAGGCGTAGTCGGAGTCGTAAGAGCGCTTCCGACCTAGTTGAAAATCAAAAATCGGAGTCGGAAGAATCAGAACGGTTCCATTTTCTTCTGATTCCGCTTTTGACTCCGTAAACTTCTTCTGATTCCGTCGGTTTGATTTTCACTAGATCGTAACGCTCTGCGCTTCTGATTACGACTCCGACACCGACTCCGTCGTTAGTGAAAACCAGCCTTTAAAAATGGTATCGACCGTTAACGAAAGGGAAATCAGCCGCGGCGATGGATCATAGGCCAATCTAAGCGCGCTGTATCTGGTATAGTGAACCTACGTAACAGATACCCAAAAGATATAACCAGAGAAAATGAACACAGAGACTCAAAAATTCCTCTCTTCGAAGTTTTTGTTTTGCAAGCACGGCAAATAATGTATCATAATATCAAACGCACCTGCAGAGGCATTGTTTTCGTTCATTAAGAGGCATTGTTTTCGTTAAACGTTTTGCTTTTTGCTGCTATCGCTGTCGCCGCCCGTCGTGGGTAATTGAATTGTGATCTTGAGAGAGGAATTTTGCTGGCTATCTTTTGCAACAATTTAATGACAGCCGTGCAAATGCTAAAAGTACGGTCGAAAAAAAAATTGTTTTTCCTTGATCGGACTGAAAAAATGGTTTGGACAGGTTATTTAATTCATTATTTCCTTCTGAAAATTGCACAAAAGGTAAATTAAAAAAAAATAATCGAAGTGGCACTTTAATTTTTTATTAGTGTAACGTAAGCTCCTGAAATTGAATCAGAGCAGCTGTATACTAAAGATGATTACTCACAACTTACAAGCCGTGTTAGTTACTGCGATAAACGAGGGCAGATATTATCAAGAGAAATGCTTTTAGGGAAAGTTGTGACTTTTTTTCTACTTCTGTTTCTATTTACTGAAGCCAAGGCGAACTGTAGCAAAGGAAAGTGTCAAAACTATCCCCTCGATATTTATGGAGATGCCGTAGAGAACTCAGAGCTTGTTGGCCATGTTTTTCACCAGTCTGCAACGATAAACCCAATTATGTGCCACAGCTCGTGTATAGATGACTGTCGGTGTTTGTCGTTCAACTACAAGGAAAACGACGAAGGAAAAGTTTGCGAGTTGAATGAAGGCAGCCACGTTACAAACCAGAGCTCTCTCGAGACATTCTCCAGGCTCACGTTATTACAACCTTCGAAGAGACTCCAGCCAAAAGGTATCAAAAATAATTTTAAACTTTCCCTTCCAAACAAGAATTTGTAATATATCAGCTAAGAGCAAAGCCACCTGTTGGGAGAAACGATTAATTTACTAAAGTGTTTCACACAAGAGGGTTAAATGTTCTCATTTTTGTTAGAATGAAATCTAATTAATCTAATTTACGATTTAAGGATCTCGGTTTCAAAGCGAACAACGACCCTCTCCAGGGGGGGGGGGGGGGAGGGGGAATACTCGACAAAATTTTGTACGGGGATGCTCCGCTCCAAGGTCCAAACCCTTACCCTTGTATATACCGTTTTTGAAAGGTAACCCATCATATACCTTCCATAGAAAATGGTACCTCTCTCATATATACTAGTGCCCTTGAAATAATCTTATTAAACGATATCCACGGAAAAACATTAAGCGTTTCCGACTATTGATGTTCACCAAACAATATTCTTTATTCAGTTCACGTTGTAGCGGCCCTTTTTATATACCTAAATAGCAGTTTTCCCTACCCCTATCTATTCTTCAACTCGTGAAATCCCTATCCTTTTATATACCTCCAGCCTAAAAAGAAAACCCTTTCGGGCGGAGCATCCCCGTATAGCCCATTATAGGGAGTACCCTCCCCCCTGGACAAGAACGGTGATAAACAAAGAAAACAGTGAGACAGTCCGAATTATCTGAATTTGTGCGGGACATCCAGCGACGGATATTAAGATAAAAGCCTGGAATGGCGTTTCTATTACTGTTTTCCGGATTATTTTTAGCTAAATATTTTAGTGGTAGAAAATTTCAGAGAAAGGATTCTTATTCCCTAAATTCTAAATTTGCTTGCCGCTTTCTTCTTTCCGAAAATCCTATAGCTGATCTTATTTCGTACCCGCCCAGAACATTACATTTTCCGATGCTAAATGTAATTTTACAAAGAAAACGAATTTTTAAGGTGACTAAATTGAAGCTTTCCGAGCAGATTTTCCACCGAAATGATTACTTGTTTATTATGTTTGTGTTGCTAAATAGATGGCGAACAGGTGAAATTGCCAAAAAGGCAATGATTCACGTTATCGTTACTAATTAAAATGGTTCTTTCAAGACAATAATTAAGTACCTGTCGCAAACCCAAGGTTATTGCTTAATATTATCACTTTGCCGTATTATTTGTTTTTATTTTCAAACTCATAATAATTCCTCAAGTTTGAACAAAGTAGCTCGTATGCGTGACCGGTTGTAATTGGAAAACCGAAGTGGGTTAAAAAGATTCGGTTCAGCCTTGATTTTTCAACCCAATTCTCGGTGTTTGGATATCCTGATAAAACACTCTTTCAAACTTTTATAATTAATAATTCATGAAGAGAAAACAAAAGAAATTACCGTGAAATAGGTTTGAATACGTGGTTCTAATTTCCATAAAATTTTGCTTTGAATTTTCCACGAATTATTAATGATTCGAGAAACTATATTTTATTACTTGAAAGAGCGTTCCATTGGGTATAGAAACGCCACGAAGTCAGGCTTAAAAAGAATTGACTGTGCCTCCTTTTTTCCATCCCAGTTCTTCTTGTTTGTATTACACTTTATAATACTCTTGCTTGTATTTGATGTATTACGTAAACCGTTCATACTAAATTTGACGCCAAGGTAACTCTTTGAACTTGAAAGAAGATTTCGTCCAAGTGTAAACAAAGGGCGGTCATATTATATGAGTTTTTGCAAGGGCACCCAACGAGGGATGTTTAGGAAAACACCTGGAGTGACCTTTCTACTGTTTTTCAATATGCCAACAAAGAGAGCTATGTGAGAGCTAAATATTGCAGGGGCAAAAAAGTCATAAAACTGACTAAAAATAATGCAGTTTCGTGACTCGGTCTAACAGTTTACAGTTGTCGGCTTTTCGTTTGCTGGCTCTAAAATCTGATTGGCGATAAGACAATAAACGTTCCAGACATATTTTCGGCGTTCACGGCTTTCGTAATCCCACTGTAAAACTCACCATATTTTCATGACAATTCTCCTGGCTTGATAATGCGTTTTTAGTGTAAAAACGCTTTCCGTG